>PVLC010026743.1:0-22449 GCA_004027655.1 Graphiurus murinus
TTTTTTTTTTTTTTTTGCGGTACTGGGGATTGAACTCGGGGGCATTCTACCTCCGAGCTATACCCCCAGCCCTATTTTTTATTCTTTATTTTGAAACCGAGTCTCACTAAGTTGCGGAGTGCCTCACTAGGTAGCTGAGGCTGGCCGCGAACCCGGATCCTCCGGTCTCAGCCTCCCGAATGCTGGGATTACAAGCGTGTGCCACCACGCCCGGCTATCTTTTTGTTATTCTTTAATCACTATTTTCTACCTAATGGTACTTCCAGACTTCTTACTGGTATTATTCCACAGTAAACATCAAAGACTGATTCTTCCCTTGACTCCAGTCCAGTTTTTAAAGACCTTTGTCTCCAGCCCTCCAACCCCTATGAATTAGAGGTAGGTGGGACTGAAAATCCCAATCCTCTAAAATCCACTCATGCTGGAAGTGGAGTGCACATTTGTAATCCCAGTATTATAACTGGGAGGCTGAGATTGGAGGATCACACATTAGCAACCAGCCTCAACTACTTAGTGGGGCCCTCTGCAACTTAGACCCTGCTTCAAAAATAAAGAATGAAAAATAGGGCTGGGGCCCGGTGTGGTGGCTCACGCTTGTAATCCCAGTACTTGGGAGGCTGAGACAGGAGGATCTGGGTTCGTGGCCAGCCTCAGCCACTTAGTGTGGCCCTCTACAACTTAGTGAGACCCCGTTTCAAATTAAAGAATAAAAAATAGGACTAGGGGTGTAGCTCGGAGGTGAATGCCCCTGGGTTCAATCTCCAGTACCACAAAAAAAAAAAAAAAGAAAGAAAGAAAGAAAGCAAAACAAAAATAAATAAATAATTCCACTGGGCATTTAGTCCTTCTAGTGACCAGCCCCGTCCTGAGGCTAAATAACAGTCTAAGTCACTCCACCTGCACAGACTCAGTTGAAATCACAGGGCTTGCTAGAAATAACAAGGAACACTTCCTTTACTTGTGAAATACTCAGGGTTTTGTTTTTGCGAGCAAGAGGACAAACACTAAATGGATTTCATATTTTACTACTGTAATATTTTGTTCAACTGCCCTCCCTTAATTCATGAATTCTTTTCTTTCTCTACTTAAGTTATTTCCCTGGATCCCTAGCTGGTGTGTGTGGCACATACACACACACACACACACACACACAGGTCATCTCCCTAAGGGCAGAAATCATGTTGTTCATTTCTTTATGTCTTTTTCAAGACCATCAAAATCCAGTCTCATAGGCTCTCAATAAATATTTATAGGCTGATTAAATAAGATAAAATATTACCATGAGGCATATGTATAAAAAAATTACTGCTATAGGAAAAGATGGAAAAGGATATACGCAGGTTTCTCCGAAATTTGGTAGAGAAGCCTGTGCCCCATATTTGACAGCCTCAAATTAATGCATCTGTAATAAAATGTTAATTGTGCTTTAAAAAAAAGAGAGAAAGTTCTCAGGCACTGCCACACAGCTTGCTGGGATCCACTGACTAACTGGTAGTCCAAGTCGGACCTGATGTTTTATTGGTTGCCACATGAAAAAAAGATAGTTCTGTGGCTACAACATCATAGACCCCCAGATTCAAAAGTCAAATAGAAAAAAATATGCTTTTGATGTTGTTATCATTACCAGTAAGAGCTCCGAGGTGGGAGGAAGAATAGCCTCATTCTCTCCGCCCGCTTACACAAGGGCTATTTACCATTTTGATAGGCCTTTCATCTGTGCCAAGTGAGTCACAATATCCCTTTTATTAATTACCTGCCACAAGTGCCATGTAATACCCAGGACTATCACTGGTCCTGTTGGACAACCAGAAGGCAGAGGAGACACAGAGAAATTACACTAGGGACTTTAAGACACACAGTGAGGGTCAGAGCTTATGTTCAAAGCTCTGAGCACCCTGTGCACGCCTATGAAGGTCTTCCTTCAGTGAAGCCTGGGAAGCACTAGCCAGCAGCTCAGCAACTTAGGCTTGGGGTATAGCAATGTTGAAAATCAGCTCAATCCAGCAAGTATGTATGGGATGCCCAGCAATACTAGAGACCTTGTAGGACATGGGGGTACAGCGGTAAATCTTACATAGCTGGCCTTGCCATAGAGTTGAGAGTCTAAAGAGTGACCTATAAAAAAGGAGCCATCACGATCCATTGGGGAACAGCAGGAAAATATCAAAATGTTGATAATTCATTTATTAATTAATTAGTCTTATCCTTAAAAGGAATTTTTTTTTTCTTTTTTTGCAGTACTGGAGATTGAACCCAGGGACATTCTACCTCTGAGCCACACTTCCAGCCCTGTTTTTTATTCTTTATTTTGAAACAGGGTCTCACTAAGTTGCAGAGGGCCTCTCCAAATAGCTGAGGCTGGCCTTGAACCTGTGATCCTCCTGTCTCAGCCTCCCAAGTATTGGTATTACAAGCCTGCTCCACCACTCCTGGCTTCCTTAAAAGGATTTGTTTGTTTATTTATTTATTTATTTATTTATTTATTTATTCATTTTTGTGGTACTGGGAATTGAACCCAGAGGCATTCTACCTCCAAGTTATATTCCCAGTCCTATTTTTTATTCTTTATTTTGAAACAGGGTCTCACTAAGTTGCAGAAGGCCTCACTAAGTAGCTGAGGCTGGCCTTGAACCTTTGATCCTCCTGTCTCAGCCTCCCAAGTACTGGGATTAGAAGCGCGTGCCACCATGCCTGGCTTAAAAGGATTTTTAAGTTTCCCTTTTTATGTGTATATTTCTAGATTCATGATACATTAGAACAATACTATATACATATAACTTAATATGCCCATATTGGGGGAATCTACATCAAAATATTGTTCACAGATGGGAATGGACAAGCAGAAATACTAGACAAGCACTGGACACCAGAACTCTCTGGACTTTGCTAAACATGTCAGGACATGCCACACTCGCAAGTCTTTCTACTTGCTATTGCCTCCCCCCCACAACCCGTGGTGCCTCTGTCAGCTCCACTCTACTCCTGGTAAGCTATTTCCAACCCAGCTCAGCTGTCACCTACTTGAGAAAGGCTCTCCCACCTCTTTCTCCTCCAGGCACAAATTGTCACGTCTATCCAGAGGTCCCGTCACACACATTGGACACCTTCTGTTGCAAAAATGATCCTGCTGGGTTGTAACTCATTAGTCCACTTTCCACCTCTAGCCCTAGCTGGCTGGAATCTCTGGCTGTGAGCTCCTTGAGGGCAGGGTTCCCACGGTTTATATACTGTTCTCAAGGGCCAACGAGGTGCCAGATACGTAAGAGACTTGCACAGTTTATGCAAGAAACGTATTCCCAGTTGTATGGAACGCAGGACATAAAACAACTGCAGGAACTCATAAGCAACTTGGTAGGTCATGCCAGCATATGGCTTAGACCAGCACACCTGTGCTGCAGTTGATAACAGATCCTTGAATCACAAAATTTCTTCTTGCACCTGATGGATTTATGTCATCAATACATTTGTGGCTGCTGACAAGGGTCATTAAGCCTACGAAAGGTGCTTGACAGCACCTACAGAAACCTTATCAAGGAGCAGCCTTTTTGACACACAGTGCACTGACCTATTGCTTACACCACAACAATATGCCTCCAATTCCAATCCAGTGACTTTGCTCCACTCCTGCTCTTTTTGCTGCCTGAGGAGCAGCAGAACTCCAGCCTTCACAGTGCCTGTCACCTAAACCAATTTCAGAATATCCTCTTCCATTCCTGGACTTGGTTCCTTATATCTCCTTCCCCCTGCTTGTTATTTGCTAAAAATTTGAAGAGCTCGAATGATAGAACTTGTATGTTGTTTGATATACTTCTTTGACATACATTGCTAGTCTAATAAGCTTATTAGTATTGTTAGTTAGAACCGGGCGTGGTGGTGCACGCTTGTAATCCCAGCATTCCGGAGGCTGAGACCGGAGGATCCGGGTTCACAGCCAGCCTCAGCTACCTGGTGAGGCACTCCGCAACTTAGTGAGACTCGCAACTTAGTGAGACTCGGTTTCAAAATCAAGAATAAAAAATAGGGCTGGGGGTGTAGCTCGGAGGTACAATGCCCCTGAGTTCAACTCCCAGTACCGCAAAAAAAAAAAAAAAAAAAAAAAAAAAAGAATTGTTAGTTAGAAGTGGTATTGTAAAGTGTATCATTTGATGTCCATTCATAACTAATTGGGTTTGGCAAAGCAGCCACCCAGCATTCAAAACAAGTTTTACTTATAGAATTTCATAGTAACTTCTTGCATGTTATAACCTTTGAGTGTTGAATAAACATCCTGACATTGTGGAAAGATGCAAATCATGTGTGACATGACTTATTGGTCTTAGGACCTTGTAGCTGTTGCTCACGACACCAATTTTTTCTTTCTAAATTGCAATTGACTTGAAGAGAACTGAAGTTTCACACAGCCAACCAAGCAGAGTATATTTTATTTCCTCCTTTCTCGTTCCCATGGAAGGAGAGAGGTGCTCACCCCTGTCCTACATGGTGAGGAAAGGTGTTCATGCTCAGGAAGTTAGACTATAGCTTCCAACTTGCAGTTAAGCTGAAAACTTAGAGCTAGAAGGTGGGAATGCTACACATTTTTGGGGGGAAGGGGGTGGGGTGCTAGGGATTGAACCCAGGGGCATTCTACCTCTGAGCTACACCCCCAGCCCTAGTTTTTTATTCTTTTGAAACAGGGCCTCACTAAGTTGCAGAGGGCCTCACTAAGTATTTGAAGCTGGCCACAAACTGTGATCCTCCTGTCTCAGCCTCCCAAATACCGAGATTACAAGCGTGTGTCACCATACTCAGCTACACATTTTTAATTTACCAGTAAGGACTACCCAGCTGCAATCTTGAATTTTTTTTTTTTTTTTTTTGCAGTACTGGAGATTGAACCCACAGGTATTCTACCTTCGAGCTACATAAAGCTCTCACCTCTAAATTGGGAATCTTGTGTGTGTGTGTGTGTGTGTGTGTGTGTGTGTGTGGCTGAAACAGCAAGATTGCAGGTTCAAGGACAGCCTCAATAAGTAGTGAGTCTCTCAACAACCTAGAGAGATCCTATTTCAAAATAAAAAACAAAAGAAAAATCAGTCTGGGGGTGTAGCTTGGAGTTAGAATGCCTCTGGGTTCAATCTCCAGTACTGAAAGAAAAAAAAAAAAGGTTGTGCAGTTTAAATTCTAGCTAATGTTTACAGTGTGCAACACAGGTACTTACCACAACTGAGGTCAAGGATGGTAAAATTACTCTAGAAATAATGGCATCTCCTGTGTCCTTACCTCACCCGCCAGTGTTCTGCAAGTTACAGACTGAAAGCTGACAGCATGTCCTTTCAAAAAGCATTTGTGCCACCAGCCATAACAGCTTCTATGAATCCAAAAAGCTGAAATTATCACTTCTTTCTTTCTCTCCTTTTTTTTATTTTTCTTTTTTATGGAACTGGGTATTGAACTCAAGGGCATTCTAGAGCCATGCTACACCCCCAGCCTTTTTTTTTTTTTTTTTTTAAACATGGTCTAAGTTGCTAAGGATCTCACTAAATTGCTGAGGCTAGACTCGAACCTGCAATCCACCTATCTGAGCCTCCCAAGTACTGAGATTATAGATATGCGCCTCTGTGTCTGGCTGGAATTATCATATATTTCTAAGAGCATCTGTGAAACCTAAAAATACTAGTATGTTTGTGTATCTTCTTACCTGCAATCACAGAACCAGCCAACTCTAAAGTGGGAGTTTGTGTTGGTACCTAAATATTTAGCAACTTCAACAGCGCTTGAAGTGACAGACTGAAATATAAAAAGACCGAGAAATGTTAACAGGCTCATGACAGGATTGCATAAGCGTCTCTGCCCATGCATACATCTAAATCTGCCAAAAAGCAAGCAAAGTCAACTAAATAAAAACACTCTGTTCTTACTCCCAGTGTGTACTCCAAAGCACCAAGACGTTCAATTCCTCAAACCTCAGAGTCCCTACTTTCAAAGGAGAAAAAGGGAGAAATAAATTTCACTGCTTGAAAAGTAAAAGCAATTTTATTTTCCACTAGGGATAAATCAAAAAGTGTTTATTTATATTTTACTCTATTCCTAAAACAGCAGAGATGTTGTAAGAGTTACAAAAATAGAATAGCATAGTAGTGCAGGTCTATAATCCCAGCTACTTGGGAGGCTGAGATAGGAGGATTGCAGGTTTGAGGCCAGCAGGTAGAAATTTAGGGAGACCTGTTTCAAAATAATATAAGAGTCAGGCATGGTAGTGCACACTTATAATACCAGCCAGCCTCAGCTGCTTAGTGAGGCCCTCCGCAACCTAGTGAGACCCAGTTTCAAAATAAAGAAAGAAAAATGGGAGTAGAGGTGTAGCTCGGAGTAGAATGCCCATGAGTTCAATCCCCAATACCACACACACACAAAAAAAAGGCTGAGAGTATAGCTTGGACATAGAATGCCCCTGAGTTCAATCCCCGGTACCAAGAAAAAAAAAAAAAAAAAAAAAAAAAAAAAAAAAAAAAAATATAGATTTCTATATCACAAGTATAAAGTCAAACATTTTTACCCATTAAAATCATGCAAATGTGAGGTATTATTCTATTCCAAGCAAAATTAGCTTTTATTTATACTTTGTAACAGGTAATAATTTTTTAAATATCTCCAATTCAGTGCCTCTAGCAAAAAAAAAGTGGAATAAGAGACACCTATAATTTTTGATACACGGTATTTATTTACATCGTTCCTGGTACCAGTTTCTGTGTCAATTATGGTTCTTTGATTATAAGAAACAGAAACTAATTCTGGTTAATATAAGCAAAGAGAGATTTTACTGGCAGGATATAGGAGGCTCTTTTACAAATTCCAGGGAACACTGAAGTACCAGGCACTGAAAACACACACGCTACACAACTCTTCAAATGTGCTCTAGGTGGGAGGCTGAGACCTGAGGATCTGGGTTCGCGGCCAGCCTCAGCTACCTAGTGAGGCCCTCTGCAACTTAGTGAGAGCCTGTTTCAAAATAAAAAATATAGGGCTGGGGGTATAGCTCAGAGGTAGAATGCCCCTGAATTCAATCCCCAATACCCCAAAAAAAAAAAAAAAAAAAAAAAAAAAAAGCTCTAGGATCTCACTGGGAAGCATTGGGACTGATAACAGAATTTTTTTTTTTTTAATTTTTTAAAAATTTTATGTATGCATGTATCTATGTATGTGGTACTGGGGATTGAACCCAGGAGCATTCTACTTCCAACCTACACCCACAACCTTATTTTTTTTTCTTTAATTTTGAAACAGAGTCTCACTAGGTTGATGAGTCTCACTACTTGCCAAGGCTATCCTAGAACCTGCGATCCTCCTGTCTCAGCCGCCCCCCACACACACACACACAAGTACTGGGATTACAGGCATGTACCACCACATTCGGCCTGGCAGGATTTAAAATCAGAGAGGTAGAAGATTTCCAGAGCCATTTAAAAGCTTCTAAATGAGGAAGATTGCAAAATCTTGAGACAGGTTAGGAGTTTCTCTGAGCTATGTAGTGATTCAGGGAGTACAAATTATGATTTTCTCCCGGATTTGTGATGAAAAATAGAAAAGAGCATTCGGGAGGCTGAGACCAGAGGATCCGGGTTCGCGGCCAGCCTCAGCTACCTAGTGAGGCACTCCGCAACTTAGTGAGACTCGGTTTCGAAATAAAGAATAAAAAATAGGGCTGGGGGTATACCTCGGAGGTAGAATGCCCCTGAGTTCAATCCCCAGTACCGAAAAAAAGAAAAAAGAAAAATAGAAAAGATTTTACAAAGCAAAAGTCATTCCAAGTGCCAGTGCCAGAATATGTCTACCTGAAAACAGAGACTTTGGGGTAACAACTTAAATATCTACCGATTCTCGCACAAATTTAAGACACTAACCTCTTTAAGTCCACAGAAAGTGTCTGAATGGCTACGTGTAGGCTTTCAGATCCAGTGATAGACAACTTTTCTCAGTTAAAAAAGGTCTGAAAATGAATGAAAGGAGTAGGTAATTTCTTCCTCAGGCAATATTCAGTTCCTAAATGAGATCCTGAGACCAAGAGCTTAAGTGAAGTGCAATTCAGCTACCTTGAAACAGGTTTCTGGAGTGATTTCTTATCTAGCAGTATGAGGAAGTTTGATACCATCAACACAAATACACAGCTGCTCAAAGAAAGTCAAAGAGGAAGAAAGTGTTGTATTACAAGATAAGGAGAGTTAAAAGACAATAGGACTCATAACCTCAATAATAGTTTATAACTGCAGTGACTAATAGAGGGTAGCAGGAGTTGTACTTGAGAAGCTGATACAGGAGGATCACAGGTTCCAGGACAACCTCTGCAATTTAGCAAGACTCTCTCAACCTAAGGAGATCCTAGAGATCCTGTTTCTAAATAAAATAATTACATAAATAAAAAGGGCTGGAGGTGAAGCTTGGAGGCAGAATGCCCACGGGTTCAATCCCTAGTACCACAAAAAAAAAAGATGGGAGGAAATTTTTTCATGTTTGTCATGTCTAGTTAAAATAGCAACACATGGTTTGTTCTCTCTCTCTCTCTCTCTCTCTCTCTCTCTCTCTCTCTCTCTCTCTCTGATGTAGATTTTACCCAAAGGCATGAGGACTTGTGAATTTTTGGCTGCAGCTATGCAGCTACGTAAAAATCATCCGTCAGTCCACAGTCTCATACACATGATTAGTGTCACCTTTTGCATTAATGAAATTGGAATTAGGCATCCATGATGAAGGGGAAGATCATTAGAAAACAAATGGTTTAGGATTCTACATTGCTATTTAAGCAAAGGCTTTATTTACCCTTGATCAAAAGTATCAGAATGCTTCTATGCTTGATTTCCTACTATAAAATATAAGCTTTGAAAAAAAATATATGTATATTTGGTGCTGGGGATTAAACTCAGGGACATTCTACCCTGAACTACACCCCCAGGGTATAAAAATAAATTATTTTTTTTATTTTGAAGCAGGGTCTCACTAAGTTGCGGAGGGCCTTCCTAAGTTGCTGTGGCTGGACTTGGACCTGTGATCCTCCTGTCTCAGCCTCCCAAGTAATGAGATCATAGGCATGCACCACCATGCCTGGCATAAAATATAAGCTTTTAGCTGGGCATGGTGGCACATACCTGTAATCTAAGTGACTCAGGAGGCTGAGACAGGAGGACTGCAAGTTCAAGGTCAGCCTCAGCAACTTAGCAAGACTATCTTAAAATAAAAAAGTGACTAAGGATATAGCCCAGCCGTGTCCTGAATCTTCAAAGAGTGGGACTTTAGAGACACTGAACTGCAAAATCAGTTCCCACTAGCTCCCCTTGTGACCTGGGGCAAGTTTCTTAACCTCCAAAAAGGTTTTTGCATCCCCAACTCTTAAATGGAACTAATAGTACTCTGAGATTTAATTATATAATTCACATGAAGTTCTAATGGCACCTAATATGGATTTAGCAAATCTCTTATTATATTATTGTTATTTATTATGAAGGCTAAAAAAAATCAGAATATGAATGTAGCATAGTAATAAAACCTAAAATCTATTCCTCAAGGGATAAATCCATTTATCTTGGCAGAAGGAAAATCCATGGAAGTTCAGGGTTAAGCAATTAAAAATTGTCAGAGGTTAAAAGATAGAACCTAATTTAACCATTGACCTAACACCCTCACTTATTTAGTAAGGTAAAGTTAAAGTCCTTGTTTTGAAACATCAGAATAAGAAAAAAAAAAAAAAAAAAAGCAATTGTGGCATTGGTAATGATAGACCTCTTCTTAGATTTTAAGCAGGAAAGCTTTGGACATAAGAAAGAAAAAGGTTAGCTGGGCATGGTGTAGCACACCTGTATTCCCAGTTCTTGGGAGGCTGATAGGAGTATTACAGGTTCAAGGCCAGTCTCAGTAACTTAGCAATGTCCCTCAGCAACTTAACAAGACCCTTTTTCGAAATAAAAAACTAAGCCAGGTGTGGTGGTGTATGCTTGTAATCTCAGTACTTGGGAAGCTGAGACAGGAGGATTGCAGATTCTCGGCCAGCCTCAGCTACTTAGTGAGGCCCTCCACAACTTAGTGAGACCCTGTTTCAAAAATAAAGAATAAAAAACAGGGCTGGGGGTGTAGTTCAGAGGTAGATTGCCCCTGGGTTCAATCCCCAGTATCACACAAAAAAAATAGGGCTGGGGAGTGTAGCTTGGAAGTTAAATGCCTCTGGGTTCAACCTCCAGTCAGTACCCTTGCGCATGTATACACACACACACACACACACACACACACACACACACGGGCGCCCAAGTGAAGAAGTTGCATACCTCACCTTGGATAGGGAATGGATCTGCCAGCCTGGAAGGACACATGGGACTTGTGGATATGACCTCAGAAACTCAGCTTGATTTGTCAGGTAGTGAGCTGACTGGACCAGGAGCCCAGCTTTCCCCCTGCAACCCATATATATGTATTTGTACTGTATGTATTCAACACAGGGGCATTCTACCTCTGAGCTCTACCTCCAGCCCTTTTTATCTTCTATTTTAAAATAGGATCTCCCAAATTTGCTGAGGCTGGCCTCAAACCTGCAATCCTCCTGTCTCAGCCTCCCAAGTACTGGGATAACAGGAATATGCCACGGCACCCAGCTACAACCCATATATTTAGAAGTTTACAAAGGAGAAATTGAGTCCTGGCCACTAGACGTTTTTTCTGGCAGAGTCTGGAGCATCGGGTAGAGGAGTTACAGGAGGAACTGCACATAAACCCAGCTTCTCTTAGGATTGGTGGCCTCCTCTCCCCAGCAGGAGGGATGTAACTCCAACCAAGCCCCAAGCCCCAAGGATACCCAGGTCTGTGCACCTGGAGCTTCCCAGCTCTATCTGTTCTCCACAAATAAGGTCATTTGTCATTGTCATGCGTGTACTACAGGAAAGTAGAATAGCAGAAGGAAAGGGTTTCTCCTATGAAACAGAAACACACAAGTTAGGCAGCTTTTGGTTCATGCCCAACTCTTTGTAGAATCCGAAGAGAATGGAGGATGGAGAACAAGGATTCTTTTTTTTTTTTTTTTGTGTGTGTGTGTGTGTGTGTGTGTGTGTGTGTGTGTGTGGTAATGGGGATTCAAATCAGAGGCATTCTACCTTCAAGCTACGCTCCCAACATGATTTTATTTCTTATTTGGAAACAGGATCTCGCTAGGTTGATGAGTCTCACTTCTTGATGAGGCTGTCCTCAAACCTGTAATCCTCCTGTCTTGTCTCAGCCTCCCAAGTGCAGGGATTACAGGAGTGCACCACCATGCCCGGCCCCAGTTCTTTTTTTAAATTTTGAAACAGGGTCTTACTAAGTTGCTGAGGACTTCACTACATTGCTGAGGCTGGCCTTGAACCTGCAATCTTCCTGTCTTAGCCTCCCAAGTACTAAGATTGCAGGCCTGTGTCATCAACACCCAGCCCAGGTGTCCCTTCTTGATCACCTTCTAGATTTATGGGTTTCCAGCAAAATCATTCATTAATCCACACTATAAAAAGATGTGGTCTTTGCATTCACTCACCCCATCACATAAGGGGGACAAAAAGGTTGTAGCCCTCTTGATGGAAGTCTGCACAAGGTGTGAGGAGGCTTGCAGCAGACAGAGCACCTATTATAAATATCCTGAGAATAAGAAGTTTGGCAAGAAGAGTTGGACTTCTGTTTCAGAAAGTTGCATGTTTTGCTTATACCTCTCATTCCTAAAGTCTCCAGGGGAGGGAAAACAGACCTTGACCTTTGGCCAGAAGAATTATCAAATGGGACTTAAGGGCTGTAGGAGAAGAAACATCTGCCTTAGGAGAAACATCCTCCCTCTGACAACCCTCTACCACAAAAGGCCTTTCAAGTCACACAGATAAGATAGGAATCTCAAAGCCATGTCTGCATTCTGATGTATGTAGTTTTAAGTGATTAACTACATTTCTCAAATTTAACTCTGAACAAGACTCTGATCAGATCCAAGTATAGTTTTTTTGTTTTGTTTTGTTTTGCGGTACTGGGGATTGAACTCAGGGGCATTCTACTTCCGAGCTATACCCCCAGCCCTATTTTTTATTCTTTATTTTGAAACCAAGTCTCACTAAGTTGCGGAGTGCCTCACTAGGTAGCTGAGGCTGGCCACGAACCCGGATACTCCAGTCTCAGCCTCCCAAATGCTGGGATTACAAGTGTGCGCCACCACGCCCGGCTTCCAAGTATAGTTTTAAATAAGTGATTTCTTTGTTACAAACTGTATTGTAAACTCCACAAAGGCCCAATTCCCAGTATCCTAAGACATCTTCATTAATTAATTCTTATTTTGTTCTATTAATAATAACATTTTCTTTTCTTTTCTTTTCTTTTTTTCCTGTGGTGCTAGAGATGGAATCCAGGGGCATTATACTTCTGAGCTACACTCATCCTAATTTTTATTATTATTTTGACATCGGATCTCACTAGTTGATAAGAGTCTCACTACTTGCAGAGGCAGTCCTCAAACCTGTGATTCTCTTGTCTCAGCCTCCCACATACCAGAATTACAGGCCTGCACCACCACACCCGGCTAATAATAGCATTTCCAATGAGCAATATTGAATATATTTCAATTGTCATATTTTATTGTACATAGATGGTCTTTTAACAACTGATAGGAAAAATGTGATGGTAAAATATTCTTTCACATAAGCCACCAATAAATATTGTGATCATTTCTCAAAATATACATATTAGATTCTGTAAATATGACTGCTGTGGTGATGAGATCCTTCCCATATACTTAGAAGTCCACAATATAGAGACTGAGTCCTGTCCACTAGAAGTTTTTTCTGGCAGAAGATGGAGGATCAACAGAGAGGCGCTGGTAGGATAGGGGAGTTACAGGTGACAAGGAGATGCTCTGAATCTCAAGAACCTAGGAAGAAGAGATCATCATGGGATCACTCTGTTTCCTCCAAGCCCTCTCGGGAGGTCTGGCTTCAACCAGGAAATCTGAGGTGGAATAGGGGTAAGACAGAAGAACTGAAAATGCCCAGATAATTCCCCAAATCCTCACAGATTTCAAATGCCTCCCTGAATAAACATTCTTTCAAAACTGCAGAAAAATACCCAATCCAACTTCCTCTTCTTCTCTGTATACCCCTTAAGGAAAAGAAGTAATCTAGCAACTGAAATAATAGGAAGATAATTGAAGTGATTCCCTCTGGTTAAGTAAGTATGTAAATAATCAGACTGTTTGTCCCTTGATAACAGAATGGCTCGATAAATCTTGTTGTACTGGAATAGTGGTTTCTAAGGAATTCCTGACCCTAACCACAACACCTTCACTGGAAAGACACGAGTGTAAATTACAATAAAGTCCTTAGTAATCACACTCTGCTCCTGTTGACTTAAAGCCCTCCTTAGTGCAAAGTCAGCAAATGGTGAAAATGTAGACAACTGTGTTGGCTCCAAGCCTAGCTTCTTAGATTTCATGAATGCTTCTCAATGTGCTTAACTGGAGCTTCTCTTTTTTAACACAAGCAAAAACAAAAACAAAAACAAATCATGCTTTTTATGTCACAGTTTCTTGTTGGTACTTGGGTACAACATTTTGCTCCATTTCTATACTTGCTACCAATACTCCAACATAGAGGCACTGGTAAAAAAAACTCCTCAGTGAGACCCCAAAGACACAAGAAATTAAAACGAGGATTAATAAGTGGGATTGCATTAAATTGAGGAGCATCTGTGCAACAAAGGGAACTATCAATAACCTTAATAAAGAGCCAGCAGAATGGGAGAAGATCTTGGCCAGCTACTCCTCCAATAAAGGACTAATATCTAGAATACACAAAGAATTCGAGAGAGCCGGGCGTGGTGGTGCACACTTGTAATCCCAGCATTCGGGAGGCTGAGACCAGAGGATCCGGGTTCTTGGCCAGCCTCAGCTACCTAGTGAGGCACTCCGCAACTTCGTGAGACTCGGTTTCAAAATAAAGAATAAAAAATAGGGCCGAGGGTATATCTCGGAGGTAAAATGCCCCTGAGTTCAATCCCCAGTACCGGAAAAAAAAAAAAAAAAGAATTTGAGAAACTTACTGTCAAGAAAACAACCCAATCGAAGGACAAAGGCATCTTTGAATCCTTAGCACTTGAAACAGAGCTTGCTAAGAATGTAGTATGGGATTATGGAAAAAAGAATACATTTGTATACTAAAAAATGATATCTGAAAATAAAACCACTTATATTTGGACTTATTCCTATTAGTTATATTTAAGGTGAGATGTGATACAAAATCAATGCCAAAGTTACTAAAGTAGGGGCAATACAATGGTGCACTGAGCTGTAGCTTATATCTCATTAACAAGAGAGGAAAAACAATGCCCCCTTGGGAATTAAACTTCCAATATCCACAAAAGGTGAAGGGCTCAAAGATGAGAAATTGGAGAAGGGTATGAGGTGATTAAGGCAAAATTTAAGGAGAAATATTTTAAAGTATATAGAAGTATATAGACAGGAAAGGAAAAAAACTTGACAAAATATATTGACCCTTGTGACCTAAAAGACCTTTCCTCAGCTGAGTTATGTAAGTGAAGAACATTTTGCAACTTTCCCAGAAAGTCTGCACCTTAATTATTCCTTGAGCAGCTTTGCTTATACAAAGAGATAACTTACAGACATCTTTGGCTGGGACTCTCTCTGGGTGGAGGTGTTTCTTGGAAAGACATCAAAATTCAAGTAATACAAAAATCATCCCTTGAAACTTGAACTGGAGCCATTTGCAGCTTCAGTCGTGTGTTATTACTGAGCAAATCTTGAACTACAGGACTGTATCTTCCAAACAAGGGAATGGTGGGGCAAGTATATGGGTCATGACGGTTGAATCATCATGGTGAGGTTATTTATTTATTTATGTATTTATGTATGTATGTATGTATATATTTATTTACTTTGTAGTATTGAGGATTGAGCTCAGGGGCATTCTACCTCCAAGCTACACCCCCAGCCCAGTTTTATTTTTTATTTTGAAACAGGGTCCCACTAAGTTGCAGAAGACCTCACGAGGTTGCTGAGGCTGACTGTGAACCTGCGATCCTCCTGTCTCAGCCTCTCAAGAACTGGGATTACAGCATGTGTGCCACCATGCCCGGCTCATAAGGTATTTTATAGAGTACACTATGTGGGAAGCAGTAAGGTCCAAGATGCATCCCAATGTCTCCTTACCTTTCCCAATCAGCATCTTTCCTGTAGCTTTTCTGTGGTACTTTTTTCTCCATATAAGTTCCTTCCTCTCCCAACTTTAAAGTATTTCTCCTTAAATTTTGCTTTAATCACATCATACCCTTCTCCAATTTCTCATCTTTGAGCTCTTCATCTTTTGTGGAGGACACAGCGCTTATCCATCTCCCCAACACTCACTCCCTCTCCAAAGTACAGCAGCTACTCTGTCTCCAAGGGGGATCCTGATTGACCCAAGGCAGCCAGGAGAATATCATCCTCTACCACAACACCAAGGAAGCCAATGATCTGCCTCAACATCATGCAGGTCTGTGAGTTAGGATGATCTATTTTGTTTTTTTGTTTGTTGTTGTTTTGTTTTTTGGTTTGGGGGTGTTTTTTGGGAGGGGACTAGGGCTCGAATCCAGGCACAGTCTACCTCTGAGCTACACCCTGAGCCCTATTTTATTTTTATTTTGAAACAGGTTCTCATTAGGTTGATGGGAGTCTCACTACTTGCTGAGGCTGTCCTTGAACCTGCGATTCTAGGATGGTCTATAATGATCAATGCTGAAGACTTTTCTTGATGGTTGACAGCAGCCAGCCCTTCCTTCAGCCTTGACTGCTGCCAGTGACCGTCATGTGGCCACAAAAGAGATCTTCATGGAGACAAAGCTAACACACAGAGGAGAGTAGAATTGAAAGAATTTAAGAGGAAAAGATATAGAATTCTGAACAAGCCTCTCCTATAATTTAATGTTACATAACCAAGAAATCCCCTATATTGTTTAAACCACTCTATATATTGTCCTTTTGAATTAGGACTTAAATGCATGATGCCCTTTTAATTTAGCCAGACTCATAACCTGAGTCAAGGAGAAGGAGCCTTAATTCTTGACATTTTTACAGGGTTACTTCCATGGTCATTTGTATCTAAGAGGAATTCTGAGAAGCCTAGATTCAAAACAAGAATCAAGGTCCCACATTTGCCCTTCATGGTACTTTGGGCAAATTGCTTGTGCATGGATCCCTTCTATTTTAAAATGGAGATCTGTGAATTATCGTAAGGATTGGAGGACACAATATACACACACACGATAGACCAAGACCCGATACTTGGCTATCAGATAACTGAGCTGCTCAGACATTGCTGGTTCACAGCCCACCTATAGACACACACCTTGATGATGATCATCATTATCTCTGACTTTTTGACCTAAATTTCCATAAAAGCTCCAAGAAGCTATCTGTGCTGGACCAAGGCACTGCCATAAGCTTGTGGGGCCAAAGGAGCATTCAGTGTCAACGCAGCCCGGGACCCGATGGCACGCTTGTGGTGGGGTTTCCGACAAAGCCAACTGTTCATCCCGTATCCCAGGTTCATGGGCTGGGTGCCTCTTTTTTGTTTGCTGGTTTGTTTGTTATCAGGTTGAAACCCAAGGGCATTCTACCTCCAAGTTAGATCCCCAGCCCTTTTTATTTTGTATTTTGAGGTTGTTGAGAGTCCCACTAAATTGCTGAGGCTAGTCTCAAACCTTCGATCCTCAAGTCTCAGCCTCCCACATACTGAAATTACAGGTGTGTGCCACTATACCTGGTTTGTATGCCTCTTTCTTTGAGCCCCTTGCCCTGCCAGAGTTTCTAAGGCAGTTATCTTCCCTATGCTAGAAGTCTGGTTTCCTTTTCTAAATGTCCTTTGCCACAAATGCCTGAGAACATCTTCAACCCTCCCCATACTTAAGATTTTGGATGATGTCACATCAGTGTTTCTTAATATTTCTACTTATTGCATTTGCTGAATAATTAGCACAGAAACCTAGCAGATATTTGTTATGTATAAATAAATGTTAACATAAATTTGTTAAATGTAAAAAATTTAACTGGTGTTAAAATAAATTTGTCATCGGGTGTATGAGACATGAGATTCATGTAGTATGTGATATTTGTCTTTCCCCATCCTGGCATCCTCCTAACTCCCATTCCCTTCATGAATTTAACTTTGTTCAATAAGGAGAGCTGTAGCCGGGTGTGGTGGTGCACGCTTGTAATCCCAGCATTCGGGAGGCTGAGACTGGAGGATCCAGGTTCGCAGCCAGCCTCAGCTACCTAGTGAGGCACTCCGAAACTTAGTGAGACCCTGTTTCAAAATAAAGAATAAAAAATAGGGCTGGGGGTATAGCTCAGAGGTAGAATGCCCCTGAGTTCAATCCCCAGTACCACAATAAATAAATAAATAAATAAATAAATAAATAAATAAGGAGAGCTGCAGGGGAAATATCAGAATCAGAAATCTGCAGGTAGAAGGATTGCAGGGAACCAGGATCAAGACAAACTATAGAACCATCAGTAGAAGCCTGAGGGTGGAAAGACTTGAGCCTTGTTCAGCTGCTACCTGCTGCTATCTCTGTCCTCTCCTGCAGCTGCTGTGGGCCTCCCCAAGCCAACAGTCCTAGCATTTGTCCCTTTTGCTGCACCCTAGCAACAGCTGGTATCCCCAAACTAGGACACAAAAAGATATGTCACACTCCACACACACACACACACACACACACACACACACACACACACGGAGTGTGTTTTAAGGCTCCATCTCTCCTCCCCTATCAAATCTTTTTTTTTTTTTTTTTTTTTTTTTGGTACTGGGGATTGAACTCAGAGGCATTCTACCGCCGAGCTACACCCCCAGCCCTATCTTTTTTTATTCTTTATTTTGAAACCGAGTCTCACTAAGTTGCAGAGTGCCTCACTAGGTAGCTGAGGCTGGCCGCGAACCCGGATCCTCTGGTCTCAGCCTCCCGAATGCTGGGATTACAAGCGTGCGCCACCACGCCCGGCTCCCTATCAAATCTTTTAAAATTTACAGAAAAGCGACTCTGTGCAGACCTGAGTCCTTTAGTGCTCTCTGGGGACACTGCACAGGAGGGAACCATCCCAGACAGTCCTGAGAAGGAGCGCTCAAGTCGCCCCAGCTGGCATGATCATGGGAACAGCTGCTTGCAAGCCCGCTCCCTGTCCCCCTAAGCCATCTCCCCTGCTCTGTCTCTGCTATGCCCTTGAGTATTCACTAGATCATAAAAAGTCACCGACAGAAGTCACCAAGTTCAGTTAAGGATCTCAGGTCTGACAGCTTCCCCTCTTTGGTAGATGACAGGGAACACAGACAGGTGTGATCCTTATGTAGAGAGGGGTTGATCCTTCCTTTGTCTTCTCCTCATCACTAAACTCATGGAAACTCACCATTTAAGAGCCAGGACCTAATAAAGGGCAATAAGTTCCTGATCAAAAGGAATACTAAAACACAGGAGAGGAGAACCATCTTTCTTCACCTCGTGTTCTCTTCTTTTGAGGTTTAACTTATTTTGCAGCACCGCTGATTCCAAAACAGACAGGATCCATAACTTAAACATCCACATCAGTCATTTCAAAAGTGTGGGAACAAATACATCATTCTTAACACACAAGTCATTTAAAAAGGGGATATGTAAGAACAATGGCATAGGGGTACCATTCTATAAATATTTATTGAGCATGTACTGGGTGTCTTCCATTTTTATGATGCTTCTGTAAATTACAAAGCACTTTGGCAAGCTGTCCCTCCATGTAAGAAAGAACTCTTAGCCGGGCGTGGTGGCGCACGCTTGTAATCCCAGCATTTGGGAGGCTGAGACCAGAGGATCTGGGTTCTCGGCCAGCCTCAGCTACCTAGTGAGGCTTTCCACAACTTAGTGAGACTCGGTTTCAAAATAAAGAATAAAAAATAGGGCTGGGGGTATAGCTCGGAGGTAGAATGCCTCTGAGTTCAATCCCCAGTACCGCAAAAAAAAAAAAAGAAAGAACTCTTTACTGAGGCCATCTGATGTGCCAGGACTGTGCTCCCTGCCCTCATTATCTGATTTATGAGGCAGAAAAATACATTCACAGGACAAGGGTGTGTATGTTGGGAAAGCCTCTAATCCAAAGAAAATCAAACACTCTACACGGGGCTACAGTGCATTGATTTCAAATGTGGCAAAGCTTCATTTCCCAAAGCCCCCTTCCCTTTATGTATCTGTACAGGTAGTAATCTCCTGGTTTCAGGATATTTTCTCTGCTGTTCAGAAGAATAAAATTGTATTATCTCCATTTCAATCCCTAGATTTAAGTAGCGGCTCCTGGGGAGGTAACTTTGCCCACTGTTCTCTCTGTCAGCATCCAGTAGAGTAAAGCTTCCAGATTCATGCTCACCAGTAAGGGCTACCTCCTAAGACATCCTTAAGGTTCTAAGCAACCTGACAGCTCCTTGGGTTCAAAGTTTTAAAATAGTATTTATTTTTCCTTTTCCTACTCTGTGCTTTCTAATTTCCTTATCTCATAGTTGACTCACATTTGTTGCTTGGTCTTTGGCTCAGCAAGCTGTTTTTTATGTTTTATCTACACAATGCATTAAACATTTACAAAGCAAATTAAGGAGAGCAACTCAATATTTAGTGAACATATTTTTTTTTTATGAAAAAGGCAAGAGCAATCCTGTAAGAGTTTGGAAAGGCACTCTGTTATGAAAATGGCAAAGATATCAAAAAATCTGAAAGAACTGCAATTTCTTACAACTTAGCTAAAATTCATTGCCTAGTAAATGGCTTTTAGGGAACCAGCTTCAGTGCCTGGAAAAGATGGTTATAATTAGCATATTTACTCTGGATAGAAGAGAATAACTGAAATGCTTGGACCGTTTTCTCCCTTACTTAAGCATTCCTCATTACATTCTTAATTCTCTTCTCCACCCCCTCCTGTGCTCACCAACGGCAAAAGCAGAAAACCAATGGCGATTTGTCTTCTTACTAAAATGGCTACAAATTCTGAATAAGTGAAGTTCTAATTAAATTTTCAAAACCACATGGCACAAAAGACCTAGTCCAGGAAAGAAAATGAGAATTCTGTCTTGTCAAAACATAAACGCTTCTAGGAATGAATTAGTTTTTCCCCAACAGAATGGAAAAAAAAAACATTTGTCTACATATTTGTTTGCAAAAGTTGTCACACTAGAAATGTGATGTTCTCATACATATGATTCTGTTTTAAATTTGTTTTAGTGTTCTAATTTTTTTTTAACCCTCTAAATCACTAGTTGGGGATATCATTAAGTTGCAGCTTGGGAGCCTGTTTAAGAGCAGGGACTCAGAGCCAGATGTGATGGTGCACATCTGTAATTCCAATACTTAGGAGGCTGAAACAGGAGGATTGCAGGTTGGAAGCCAGTTTCAGCAACTTAGCAAAGTCCTTAGCAATTTAGTGAGAACCTGTTTCCAAATAAAAAAATAAAAAAGGCTTGGGGATGCAGCTCAGAGGTAGAATGTCCCTGGGTTCAACCCCTAGCACCACAAAGGAAAAAAAAAAAGAGCAAGGACTCTCAACTCTGCCACTTTCTGGCTGAATAACCTGAAGCCAGTTATGCAGTGTTCCATAGTTTTTGTATCTTTAAAATAAGGGTAGAAATAGTAACTATTACATAAAGGTGCTGTAAAGGAACTAATATATATTAGTTCCTTTAAACACATTATATATATTAGTTCCTTTATATAATATATATTAGTTCCTTTAAACACATTAACATATATATATATATATATATATATATATATATATATATATATATTCCTTGGCAGGTAATAAGTGCTATATAAGTGTTACTATTTCAATTTTTAGTCCTACCATTTTTACAAAGAGAACAATGATATTATTGGTCTTCATTCGTTTTATTGTTGTTTGAGGTTTTTTGGTTTGGGGGGGGGTGCTAGATATTGAACACAGGGGCACTCTACCACTGAGCTATATCCCCAGTCTTGTATTATTTACGTATGTATGTATTTTTGAAACAGTCTAAGTTACTACTCTCTAGCCTCTAACCTGTGATCCTCCTGTCTCAGCCTCCCAACTACTAGGATTACAGACCTGTACCGCCACTGCACCCAGATGCTTCTTCATTCTTAAATGCTCTATTACAATCATCTTTCTTTGTAAGCATCTCCAGGATTAGTCTATGGAGGAAACAGGAGGTAGAATTTGGATATCCTAATTAGTGTCATAGTTGTCCCTGCGTGAGTAGATTTTAAGATAATAGATTTAGTATAAAACCCAAAAAAGTAACTAATGATTTGAAAAGTCATAATATAAGACACCATTAAGCTGGGTGTGGTGGCCCACACTTGTAATCCCAGCATTTGGGAGGCTGAGACCGACCTGAGGATCCGGGTTCTCGGCCAGCCTCAGCTACCTAGTGAGGCCCTCCGAGATCCTGTTTCAAAAATAAAGAATAAGCCGGGCGTGGTGGCGCACGCTTGTAATCCCAGCATTTGGGAGGCTGAGACCGGAGGATCCGGGTTCGAGGCCAGCCTCAGCTACTTAAGTGAGGCACTCCGCAACTTAGTGAGACCCGGTTTCAAAATAAAGAATAAAAAATAGGGCTGGGGGTGTAGCTCGGAGGTAGAATGCCTCTGAGTTCAATCCCCAGTACTGCAAAAAAATAAATAAATAAATAAAAATAAATAAAGAATAAAAAATGGGACTGGGGGTATAGCTCAGAGGTAGAATGCCCCTGAGTTCAATCCCCAGTACTGAAAAAAAAAAAAAAAAAGAAAAAAGACACCATTAATATCAATTATTCGTAAGTGGTTATCTTAAAATTAGGAACATTCTGAGAAGATTTTCTTGAATATGGTACTTTTTTATTATATTATCAACAAAACACTATAATAATATGTGTAAAATATCAGTACCACTTGATATGGTAATAACATTATGTTATTTAATTAGTGATTAAAAAAATCATTGCATTCTTTGGACAATCCAAAATTAAACAATTACAAGGTTTTAATATTGTCTTCTATTAATCTAATGTCTCATCTAAATACATTTTTGTAATAGCTTTATTGAAATGCAAGTCAATAAATGCCAATCAAGTCATATATTTAATGTATACAAGGTAGTTTTAAGGATATCCATAGAGTTGTGCAACCATCATACAATTGGGGTGAGATAATTTTTATTATTCCCAAAAGAGACTCTCTACCCATTAATAGTCGCCCTCTAATCTCCCTTCCACTGCCCCTCGTGACGGCCAATCTACCTTCTGTCTCTATAGATCTGTCTATTGTGGACATTTCATATAGAGTCATACAATATTTATCTTTTTTTTTTTTTTTTTTTTCGGTACTGGGGATTGAACTCAGGGGCATTCTACCTCTGAGCTATACCCCCAGCCCTATTTTTTTTTTTTTTTTTTTAAACCGAGTCTCACT
>PVLC010026744.1:0-22498 GCA_004027655.1 Graphiurus murinus
CCACCCCACCCCACATACACACACACAGTCTTTCTACAACCCACATTTATTGAACACATACTAGGGCCAAATGCTATTTGTGAGTATACAGTGATTTTTTTTTAAAGTCCTTGCTCTCACAGAGCTTACAGGTAATAAATAAGCATGACCATTCAGATTGGGGAGAAATGAACAGAACACAAGGGTAAGCATGAAAGAGCCAGGGGACCTCCTGTAGTCTGGAAGCCTCTGAACGTGAGTGGGATAAACCAGCCTCGTGCAATTCTAGAAAGAGTATTCCAGACAAGGAGAAGCATCTTCGGGCAGATTCGGGATACAGACGCCTGCACCGCCTGCTCGGCCCTCAGCACAATGAGCAGAGGGTGAAGACAGAGCGAGGCAGGAACCGAGAGGGAGAGCAACGTCTGCAGGAGGACACCCCGGAACGTGTAAAACGTGCGAGAGAAAATTAACAGGAAGAACCAATGCTGCTTACTCATCTGTAATTCTCATCAATCAAATGAAGGGCCTCGCACTTTTCCAAAACTCCACTGTGAAATACAGGTTACCATACAAATGCATCTCCTGGGCTAGTATTTTAACACATGTTAACAAAAAGCAAAACACTGACCACGTGCAAAACTGCCATTTCACATCTTTAGGTTGAACAAGATTAGAACATCTGAGCAGGAAATACATATAGAAATAAACGTTTTCATAGATGAATTTTAAGTTATTCACAATTATTCAATAAGACATATGTAGTGCTAATAACAAAGAAACTGTAAATTTGGCATTTTTCTGTGCATTCTCCCAAATATTACCAAAAGGTCTGAGCCTCCAGCAACAGCAATGACAGATTCCAGATGCTATTATTCCAAAGTTTGCCACACATTTAAACAGCTGTATCCTGCTATGCTCTCCAATCACTGTACTGAAATGGGGCTTCTACCAAATACGAAAAGTGAGTCACAGGCTGGGCTAGGCTGGGCTGAGCTGGGCTGGGGTGTAGCCCAGTAGTACAGTGCTCGCCTAGCATCGCAAGACCCGGGGTTTGATCCTCAGCACCACAAAAAGTGTTCTCTGAGATGACAGACAAGGAAGCTTCGCGGTTCCTGGGGAGCAGACACTTCTTCACGCGGTGCTGTGCACGCTCACACAGGACGCAAGAGGCTGCCGTGGGGACGGGTCAGGGCGCACTCTGAGGGCAGGAGTCCTCTGGGCTCCAGGAGGCTGCCTGGCCCACTTTCTGTCCTACTTCCTCTTGGTGTTTACGGCTCAGGTTCACCTGGCCAGATTCTAATGCTAGATAGTCTTAACCCTCACTCAATTTTCATTTCCTCTACATTTATGGCTCGATAAACACTTTTGCAATTCGTAGGTTAATATGAAATGGAACCTGGCATTGTGCAAACCAGAACCCGCTTCCTTACTGAGATCACCAATTATGTCTTATTTGGTTTTTTGTTAACTTTTAATAAAGTCATAATTGAAATAAAAATGAAACCTTTTACATTTTACATGATCATAGCTTTACTTACATTTATGATACACACACGTCACTTTTGTTCCCACTCGCTCGCACATTTTAAATACTCTGGTGGTGTTACAAATGTCAGTGACCTACAGCCCAGCAGCACGGTGAGTTACTATACAAACGAGACTGCCAGAAACACTACTAGTGACTATTTTTAAAGGGTTACAACAAAATTATGTACAGTATATAAAGCTCATCAAACTGAATAGATATGGTCTTAGGCCATTACTACTATTTCATTCCAATTTGGATTTAAATATAATCAACTTACAGATCTGAAATAAAAGCACTGCTTAGTGGTTTCAGATGCATTTTGGTATTTAATATGTTTCAAGGCATCTTTACAGATAATAAACTCCAACCGTACTGAGGAGATCTGTGACTAAAGCAGCTCATGTGGACAGCAGGAGGAACGGGAGCGAAACGTGGACTTACTGACAGGTCTGTGAATTCAAAGTTATGACCACTGCTAGATTCTTTACACAAGCGAACTCAATAGCACACACAAGAGTACGTTAATATAACCTTAATGGTCTAACAAACCTTCCAAATGGAAGGAAATACAAAATGAAGTGGACACATCAAATTTAACTTATATTAATATGCTTCAGTATCACAAATTTACCAGGTCATTTCCCAACTATATGCAGAACCACCTAATATCAAAATATACTAAGTGGGTAAGCTTTCATTTCACATGGCTGAAGCTCAGGTTTCCAAAGATCACTATACCAGTAGCCACACACACACACAGAGTTGTGCAAACCTACGGCTTTATTGACACCTCTCATTATGCTCTCAACACGGATGCTTTCGTGGATTCCTTTCTTGTAATGAACTTGAGCGTAGACCACCAATTTCCATAGAGAAATGTAGAGCTAAACCACATTAAGAACATTAAATCTTCCATACATGGGTTTATATAGAAGTATTCTGTTTAGTAAAATGAAGTTTTTAAAAATATCTGCAGTCTTTTTGAAATGCAAGGCACCAATAGGGAACAGACATTCCAGCAAAGAGTGATTGTCTGGGGAAAAAAAAATGGAGCTGATCAGTCCGTTGTCACTCAGAATACCTCCTCCTCATGTCTGTCTATGCGACATCTTCCAGATAGTCTGCAACATCACTGAGCTGGGAAACAGTCAGGTCTTGTGTGAGGTCATCAAGCTGTGTTGTTCAAAAGAAAGCAAGCAAGCAAATCAGTGTCAGCATGCAAGTAAGGTCTTAAGCAATTAGCAAATATACAGCTATAATTTAAATATTTTATACTCTATAACTGCTTCATATTGAAAACCCAAAAAACAGGCAGCCAGCAAAACACAAGGGTCGACAAGTGATTTTCCTAATTCCTATTGCTAATAAATCAGGGCAGCTTTTTGAGCTCAATGCTTTATATTGATTATATTCTCGAATATTTTAAGTGAAATTTAACAATAAAGGACACAACTTCCTAGACATTATTCTAATTTAATCTAAGAAACTAGAACTCATAGAAAACTTTATAAAACATCCTTACTCAGGCACAACCTCAATGTGTGATTCGGTTCATAGTATTTCTATAAACTGCTAACTCTGTAAAACCAGAATTTAGTGCAGTAAATGTTACTGAAATTCATTAAAATGTGCAATATTCTCATCTGAAAACTGTTACTTCCTAGTTTTTTGTATGATGGTATTAAGTTCATAGTATCAAACTTAAGGCAGAGCAGATGTCCTCCAACACTGCGTCAACTGACACCAGAGTGAGGCCGGCCTGGTCGAAGCCGCTATGAAACACACGGGCGGACGACACAGCCTAGTCCGAGTCAGGTCTCGTGCCACCAGTGCTGGAGCAGTAAGTGATCGCTGTTTCTGTTTACCCGTAAACTAGAAAGTTAACCTCTATTAGCCAAAACGCACGTATTTCATATCTATAAACTTCTTAAGCCAGTGCTAGAGAAAGGAATATATAGGCATAAGGATATGTAAGCATAATGAAGGCTGAAAAAATGTCTTTTAGAAGACACAGAAGACATAGCAAGACAGGACCGCTGAGGGCTGAGGGAGGGGAGACGCAGGCCTCGTCAGCCCCAAACAAACCCATCTCAAAGCACGGCTACGTCAGCTAACACTTCAGGGCTGCACCATGGGACAGAGCTCCCCCAGGCCCCCGCATATGTATCACCTAACAGCTGTGTTCTCCACACAGTGGCAAAACTGAGTAGTTAACAACAAAACATGACCTGAAAAATGTAAACTACTTACTATGTGGCCTTTTAGGGAAACAGTGCACCAACCCTGAATCAGGTCCTACATGAGAACAAGGACACCTTACAGAAACGACAGTTCCCTCTTGAGAGTCTGTGGGAGGCACTCGTATTTATCTGCCCCTTCACATTTTCTCATTTTGTTACTAAATGTTAGAAATAAAATCCTTTTAAATATGCTCTCTTCCTCTCCCTTAATCCAAACATAGTATTTGGTATAAAGCTATTACAAAGAAAAGTATTAGGAAAGCAATAGTTTAAGGGCTTTATGGGTGACACAGAATGAAAAAATAAAGGACAGATTATTTAAGTCCACAATTTTTCAGGAATTAGGGAAGGTACTTTATATGTTATCCCTTTGCCTTCAAAACAATCTATTTAAGTAGGTATTAATGCTTTCATTTCATGAATAAAGAAACCAGGATGAAAAGCTAAAGCTTGCTTAGGAAAATACTGTACCTGAAAAAATGCAAAGTCTGAACAGCTGTTTTATGTGATCAGAGATGAGATGCCACTGTGTCATCTAAGTGCACTCCCTCCTTTACTGCAAGAAAAGGTCGACTGTGGACCTCAGGCGCAGGTCCCTGAGCTTAAACCCCCAACGAAGGCCCTGCCTAGGTGCCTCTGCCGCCTTCCTGCTCAGGCGTCACTACTGGCCGAGGTGACCACGTGCTACGACAGCAGGGTGGGCAACTCCAACACTAGTCCTGATCTGTGGTGGCCTCTCTAACTGGCAGCGCTCAGCCACACCAGAAGGAAGCACTTGGGAACCGACGCCAAGCGACAAGTGAAACAACCTTACATATTCATTACGGACGTTCTTCACAGACTTGGACCAGGTAATCTGTCATTAAGCGTCTCTCAATTCTCAACTTTTTTTTTTACTAATTAATATAAAAATTCTGAAGCTTTACAGTCCATCAACAAAGAGGCAGAAGCAGCACAGTACAAACGCGCCACACCGCACCTTATCACTGGTATTGACGTCGTCCACTCCCATAGAGAGGTCTTCTTCAATCTCTTCACCAATACTTAGCTCACTTTTTTCTGAGCGATGGCTGGCACTATTACAAGAGGGGGAAAAGAAAAATAAGAACTCTGAAAAGAACAATGACCATTTTTCAAATTTCAGATACTCATTTTTTCAAATTTCAGATACTCTGAGCAAAATATAACATTAAATATCATCAGCTTTATACATATCATTTCACTTGATCTAATAGCAGTAATAAATCAAGGCGATTTGGAAGATGAGAAAACTAAAGTTCAATGGTGGCTTTACACATTTTGGCAAGAAAGACACCTAGATTTCTAAAATTTCATCTAATACATATACTCTCACAACAACTACACAATAAATGATTCTGTTAAAAACTAAATATAAATTCCAACTGCAATAAAAATGGTCAAATAAAATTCTCAAGCATCTAATTTAAAATTTCTAATCATATACACAACAAATATTACTTTTACATTATTAGGCAACTGATATAAAATATCAAATATCATCTGAATTAGAAAAATAGAATTTTTTTTTTCAGCTGAAAGCAGATAATCCCCACCACAAAGACAGAGAAAAAGAGCCCTCATGATGTGGCAGCTGACTTGAGTGGACTCCTCAGCGTTACTTCTTTATCGTATTCTTGCCAAGTTCCTTGATGTAATAGAGGTATCCATATTCCAATGTAAAATGAAGAACATACTCCAAAATATACCATTTTGGATTAACTATCTTTTACTCACCATCAATCTATAGGAAGAAGAGAATCAAATCCACTAAAATAAGCCCTAATGTAGTTTTGTCATACTTGTCCGTATTCTGAATTTACAAATACATGTATTTATATATTTGCCCACCTGTTTGTCTTACCTATTAAAATCATCAACATAGTCATCTTCTTCTCCAGTCCCTGATAAAGAAAAGTTTAAGAAAAGGCAGGTTAAATTTACATAGAAACATTTCATGATTTCTCTGTAATTAAGCACATTTCCTGTCAAAACATTACCAAAGTATACTGTATCATTAGAAGAGAACTGCCGAAGACCAGGAATAATACTTGTACCACACGTTATGAAGGCACGTGCCGAGCCTTCATAACAAGTGGGAAGTGGGGCATCCTAAAGCACGAGTGGCCCCCGCCCTCACTCCAGGCCCTCGCTGCCCTCTGGCTTGGTGGAACACAGCAGCAGCAATTCGCTCACCATCAGCCCTCTCTGGTCACCTTGTGAAGGATGAAGCTTTCCAACTCCATCGTTGTCAGATTTAAAAAATCACAGGGTGTGCAAGAGGTGCCGGAGCACAGTAAGTAGAGCGGCTCCAGTCAGCCAGCAGGAAGTTCACACCCGGGTGGCCACCAAACAGCTCCAGGACCCGGGGAGCCAAACCTACACCAATCGCTCGTGGGGTTAACATGCACTTTCATGGCCGTGAAGTGCTCAGCACAGACCTTGGTCTACATAAGCTCCAAATGAAAGGCAACCTCCTCAGGGAGCGATGCTCACTTAGGAAGTTCAACAATTCCTCCACGTGCACCTGAGGTTCTGACAGAGTGAGCACCCTTAAGTTACCTAAGGCTACTGGGAAATTTGTACTTAGCTGCCATGCCCTCCCAGGTCTTCTGAGAGCCAGTTGAGGGAACAGGGTTGGAGCCCAAGAGAGCTGATTAAATGTGAATGCAAGGCCAAGAGGTCTGCACAGGAACCCCCTGTGACCACAAGGGGAAGATGCAGATCAGGAAGAATGCCTGGCTCAAGAGCAGCTTGAACGTCTGGCTCAACCGCTGCTGGCGCTGTCCCAAGTTCTCTGAAGAGTAAGACAATACTGTCTACACTGGTTGTGAGGCTGAGGGGATTTGAGTTCCAGATGGGCGGTTAGTGTATCCATCTCTCAAACATCTGAGTGACTCCTAGGTCCCTGTAGGTATAGCAGCCAACACTCCACATAAAGACAATGAACAGTGGTACAAACCCAATTCTACTGGAACAAGTGAAAACTATCTGAGGCAGCAACTGGGCGGGAAGAGAAGGCAGCAGAGGTACAAACTGGGGGAGAGTGTGTTCCAAGAAGAGGAAAGCTGTGCAAAGGCCCTGAGGTAGGAAAGCTGCCTGGTTTAAACACTGGCACCAGTGAGGACCTCATAACCACAGGACAAGCAATGCAGAGCAGCCAAGGGGGGCAGAGGGCAGCGTACACAGGGCCTGGAAGGCCACCACGGTCGATTCAGCCTAAATGCAAAGCGAAGCGAAATGGGGGGCGGTCGGGTGAGACAGAACAGGGCAGCAGTACCTTATACCTGCCTTCTCGTGGACACTCTGACCATGCGCAAAGAAATGCGCTTCAAGGATGCAGGGAGGCTGCGTGGACAGCAAGGCCAGGGCCCCCGTCGAGGCAGCGTGCCACCAGCGTGCCATGGATGAGACAAGTGGATGACATGGGGTGGGGAGCAAGACTACCAGACAGCGAGGAGAACAAGAGTCATGGCTAGTGCCACACCCAAACCTCCATGCGCAGTGGGTGGGGACAAGGTTCCAGGCTGCTCTCTCTGGAATACAGAGCCTGGCTCCACTGGAAGCCTCAAAGGTTAAAGGCCTACGAGGGCTGGACAGAACGCAGGCCTGGTCAAGCAGGGCACAGGAAGAGCAAAGAAGGAAGTCCCATTCAACAATCCACGCAGGGCTGGGGTGCGGCAGCGACAGGCAGCTCAGCAGGACAGCTTGGCGCCACCTCGGTCTGGGGTCAGCTTCAAGTCCCTGCCTTCCCACCTGCCACAGCGCGCTGCGTTCTCACTTTCTGGGTACATACTTCATAGAATTACTGGAATTTAAGTTGGAGTCAAAATGAATACTTTGAATAGAATATATAACCTCCTTCTCCTTCAGGCATTAGCAAACTTTAGCCCACAGGCCATGAGTCTTGTTTTCTGAGTCTCTCCTTCCTACCCCATGCCACGCACCTGGCTTAGGAGTGGCACACCTACCACAACCCAAGCCCCCGCCCTGGTCAGCCACGGCCTGGACCTGTGCAACGGCTCCTGCTTCCTTACTTTCAGTCCTGCCGATGGCCAACAATCTGGTTTTGCTCAGCCTATGAGCTGAGCAAAAGAATATTAAAAAATAAAGAATACACGGCAGAGACCACATGTGACCCACAAAGCCTAGACCATCTACGATTTGGGCCTGCGCAGTTTTAGTGACTCTCGCTCACAGTATGCAGTCCATAAGCACTCCCTCTGTGTGCCTTGGGCTGACAGAGTCTGTCTGTCTACAACAGACTGTGTTCTGAGCTTTATTTGTCAATTGTTTCTGTGAAGTTCAGAATTTATTTCCCCACAGAAATCATCTTTAAATAATGCCTAACACACAGTGTTTAAGGCCTTTTGGGTAATATATTATGTTTCTAAGTGCCACAGAATCCTGGGCATATTATTCAACCTATGTTCTTCATCTGTGAAAATGGAGATAGTAAGACCTACCTCTTTGGTAAGAAGTAAATAAAGCAACTCCTTGGTGCAGTGCCAGGCACCTATCACCAGCTTCATTATTCTAGGTGATCCGCTAACATCTCATACCTAGATACTGTATATATACTTACAAAGGAAAAAGCTCAAACAGAAAATATAATTTTAAATAAAGCTGTATATTTCTACTAACCCTTACGTCTGGCTCAGTGACAAATATCCGGCCAGTGGTGTTCCACACCTGTACACCTACCCAGATTACCCAAGGCATGCCGGTGTGCCAGCAGGGGAACCGACCAGCCATCTACTCAGCCCAGCGGCTCCGCAGGCAAAGCAGCTCCTTCCCCACAACGGAAGGAAGTCTCTGCGGCCCGCTCAGACACAGACTGGGAACAGAGCAGTCAGAGAAAGAAGCCGGCATGTTTGGCAGAGAGGGGAGCATCACACACATGAAACACCTCCAACAAGCCGCAGGACAAAAGGGGGCGGAGCGCCCCTCAAGGCGCCGAGGTCGGGAGTGCCCGGGTGCTGGGGACCCACTGAGGCACAAAGGAACTAGCAACAGGCACCAGGGAAGGAAGGGGAGCAGCCCCTAGCTGGCAGCACCGCCAGCAACTGGCAGTTACCAGGACTCCAGGGCACGGTGCGGCACAAGAACCCAGGCAGCTCAGGGACGAAGCGACATAAAAGGGAACTAACGTTTGTCAGGCACCCGCCATGCCAGGCACTCTGCTTTTATTGATGTATATACACATACGTAGATCCTAGTCACTCTTGAAAGGGAGGGAGGTGTTACTTGCGCCTAGAGGCTCGGCTGGACTCCCCAGCTTATACCACCAGGTAAATCCATCCAACCCTAACCTAAGCTCCCTGCCCCCTCGGGTACGCCTGCAGGTGAGGGCGAAGACCCTGCCTGGGAAGCCATGCTCCAACAGTCCCAGCTGAGTGCTTGTGAATCAGGGAACTAACAAGGCATCGCATCCAGAAAGGACAGAGATGGCCGCTGCGCCTTTTCCTTCAGGCTGGCCACACAGTAAGGTTCATCTGAGACGTGCCCGTCATGCCCGCCTGTGGTTTGCACAAAAAAGAAAACTGGAGAGAAGCACGTGTTGCTCTGGGCGCACGGCCCCGGCTCGGTAATGCTGAGCATGCTCACTCATACGGCCCGCTCACCACCACCTTGCCCTCGACGCACGGCCCCGGCTCGGTAATGCTGAGCATGCTCACTTATACCGCACGCTCGCCACCACCTTGCCCTCGACGCACGGCTCCGGCTCGGTAATGCTGAGCATGCTCACTCATACCGCACGCTCACCACCATCTGCTCCATCTCACAGAACACATCTCACTTTTCCTTTCACAAGTCTGGCTCCGCCATTAGACTGGACCCCTGCGCTCGCACCTGGAGCCCTCCCAGTCCCCAGAGGAACAGCCCTGCCTCTGCACCAGCTCTGCCCAGGCTGAAGGAAGGGTTCCTCCTTTCTCCCGTAGACATCTCCCAGGTGACCACGAGATCTCGGCACAGCCTCTCCGAGAGGCCTTCCTTGAGACCAGGGCAGGTGAAGCTGGCTGCCGCCCATCCCCACGCCCAAGAGTGCTGTCCCTAACACATAAGACATCTGCAGGCTCCTGTCCACGCCTCTCTCCCGCTGAGGTCGGAATGCCGCACGGCCGCAGAGCTGCTTCAGCTGCTGCTATGGCTGCCCCTGGCCTAGGTCTATCCAGCCCCAAGCACAGGCCAACTATCCAAATACCTGGGGAAGGAGCAGCAGGAAGGAATTCAATGTAGGCTCCCCGAGTCGCCTCATTTAAGATGCTATCCTAAAAGGTAACTATTTTAAAGCAATCAACACTAAAACCAGAAATCTAGTTACCTAATCCAAGTGATCCAATTTTATCATTGACCAATTTCAGATCTTTCAAAATAGTGCTTCCCCTTTTACCTGTGAACAGGAAGAAATATTAGCATTAGGGAAACTTTTAGCATTAAAAAAACATTCTCTAGGCCATGTCAATGGTTTTTTGACATGGCTTCTTTATGACAGGATGCTTAAATTATGCAATGATCTTTTCCCCAACTATAGGACCTTCCGTAAGGAGTCCTCCAAGGTATGAATGCATGGATTATAGTTAATTTTTTTGCCAATTCACTTTTCATTTGAACGTCTACATTTTGTTTCAATTCAACCACTACTCCCTTAACCAAACCGATCTCACTAGTATTATCTCTTGTCATTAGTCCTCAACGTCTTCCCTGAGCCATCCTTCTCTAACCAGTGTCGGTGACGTGACTATTGTATCCTGGATTCCTTCCTTGGGGGTGGCAGTGACCATGGAGAGAAGGGACGTAGGCTGCCTTAATAGACAGCCTACTATTTGGCTTACTAAATGTCTACAAGGGAAACACACCATCTTTGTGTCACATACACAAAAAGGTTAGGAAGTACAGCAAAATGAGGCAAAACGTACCTAGTGAATTACTTTAGGAAAGTTTCTCAAAAGGTGCACCTAGGCTCTTAACACTCTGCTAGATAAATCCTCTGTGAGTCATGATATGGATACGAAGTCCACTGTGTATCTGTGGCGTCTATGCTTTTTAATTACTGGCACTGCCACCAGGTGTGACGGGCGGGGAGGAAGGGAAGTGCGGCACAGCCTGGCCATACTGTCCTGCCAGTGATCACAGTCTATCCCTACTATAGATAAAAACACGAGTCAGATCCAAGGCCCTGTGGACAGCATGTTTTACTTAACATTCGAATGATGATTACTAGGTTACCACAAAGCAGACTTTTAAAAAAGTAGTAACTTAAATCTGACTGAAGTAATTTTATATGTCCAAAAAGAAAGAAGATTTAAAAATTACAGATGTTCCTTGATTTACAATGGGCTCTGTCCAATAAACCCATCCTAGGTGGAAAAGCTGTACATCAAAACATGTCCTATACCTAACCATCAGGGCTTCACCAGGGCTTCCCGCCACAGGACCCTGGTGTCGCGGCTCTCCCGTGACCCTGGGCTGCCTGGGAACTGCAGCTCAGTGCCACTGCCAGCGCCACCAAGGAGCGGCATGCACATCGCTAGCCAGGCAAAGGCAAAGCTCAAAATCAAAGGATGGTTCCTACCCAGCGCATTCACTTTTGCATAATGTTGGAAAATGGTGCGTCAAGTCATCACAGGGCTGGGGAAATCCATATAATATGACTACAGATAGTATAAAACAGCTAACGCATTGTCTTCCTAAGTCTTCTGATGGCAGAGGAAAAAGCAGAACACAGTGTGACAGAGCATGATGACATCAAAAATAAATAAAAAACATAGCAAATAACAGGAAACATCTAAGTGATAAAATTATGGGTTGTTTTTATAATTTTCCTGAAATAAAAAAAAAGATCCACCTAATCATCTGCTGCTTAGAGAAAAGCCACCCAGAGGGCTCGAGCCCTCGCGTCCAGGCACTTACGCTCAGAGTCTTTTAGCGAGGGGGCTCCTGCCAGCGAGCTGAGTCCACTCCTGAAGGGCGGCGCATCTGAGCGCGAGGCCAGGCTTCCCGCTTGCTTGCTAGGTTCACTTCTCCTAACAGAAAGCAAGCGACAGTTGGAGGGCCATCGTCTATCTTACCACTAAACACTTTAATTTGCCAGTACAACAAAAGCAACTTAAAAAGTATTTTATATGCACACAGTGGTTGGAAATAAAGAACACACAACTTTTTGGTTCAAAATCATAATGTATACCTACAAGGTAATGCTGACTATAGACCAGAAATCCATGCAGCAAGCTTGTCAATAAAACATCAGCTCACCACTGTTTAGAAGGGCTTCGTATCGTACAAGCTAAGTTGACCTTCAGCAACCTCACTGATGTGTTTTTCAGAAGCCCTTGTCTATCACCCATAAATGCTGAAAGGGAGTCCACTATCAAGTGAGCACCACCCCGCAACCTGAGTATTGTGTGCAGAACCAGAGATCCCTTCCAAGTCACGAGGTGGACCTCGAGGCAGTGTAAGCGCAGTTCCACGGTCCATCCTCCTTCCTTTCCTGTACAATGATTTCCTACCCTCTCCATCCCTCCGCCCTCACTCAAATGACACCAGACAAAAGCAGGTGCTACTGTCACACCCACGGGTCACAAGGGGACCACCCTCACTCTTCTGGCAGACCCCACCCTGGCCACCTCTCTGGCCACGCCCTTCACTCTGCACGGCGCTCCTTCCCCTGCCTGAACCCAGTCCTCCTCCTCACACCCACGTGTGCGGCTATTTTCCCACTTACCAGGTTTCTCGGGCTATCACCTGCCCCTCCAGCCACCACTGCAATCCTCTGCGCCCTTTTATACTCACCAAAAAATTGCCATTTGCAATCATTTCCTCTCGCTTCTTCTTGAAGAATCCTTCAACCTGCCCTCACCCCATTCTAACCAAATCGCCTGTCCACGTGGCTAAGCCCAATGGCCGCCCCTCCTGCAAGGACAGGCACCAGCTCCCCACACCTCCCGCTCACCTCAGTGCCCTGAGCCGCGCAGAGTCCCTTCTCACGCTCTCCAGCCTCCCAGCTCCAGTGTTACTACACACTGCCCGGACTCCTCCCTTGGGCCAGATTCACAGGTCCAAGGCCTGCTGTGTGCCCACAACCACCCTCGCAAGTGCTAGCTGTCACAGCTCCAGGCGTCCGGGCCACTCGTCATCAGACACCGCTTTGCACACTCTCATCTCGGTAGTTCTCAGCCGTCTGTCTAGTCACTCAGGCCAAGAAGCCTGGAGGCTCCCTGGATCTCACTTTGTGCTCTGGCATTTATGAGCAAATCCTTTGGGATCTGACCTCTTTCCCACTGCCTCCACCACAGCCTCTCCCCTGGATAACCTTCCGTCTCCTGCCTGGGACGCTGTCCCCCGGCTCAGCGGCCAGGGATCTCATTCTGTATGCTGGATCAAGACCCCCGGGTTACTGGGCTCGCTCAGGGGAGTCACTCCTGCTGCAGTCAACCCAGCCTCTCTCCGCGAGTCATCTCACTCAAGCCCCCTCCCTGGGCTACAATCACACTCTGTCCCTTGCTGTCCTCTGGCTGCTGGACACCCCTGAAGTTCTGCACGGCTTACTGTCTCGCCTTCTCTGGCTCTTAGCTCAGGCGGCACCCTTACGTGAGGTGCCCCAAGTGAGGCCTTCTCTGGGGTGCCGCTGCTGACATGTGTGCCTGCGCCCCCCATCATCCAAGAGACTGTGCACTCTTTCTCACTGACTCCTTCCCACCATCCAGGGACAGGGTCTGCCTCTTCTATCACTGCAGCGTCTGTCCCTAAACCAGTCCCCGGCACACCGCACGCACCACCACAGACTGACACAGTGCAAGAAGTCAAACCTGGTCTCTTAAAAACCTGAAATTAGTTTACAATGTAACAGGCTTAATGACACAAAATCAGACTTATAGATTCAAGTATAGAACCACTAGCACACCGTTATTTTTTAAATCAAAATGCAAACACTGAGAAATTATATATTTAAACGATAATCCAAAAAAAGTCTACTCACCAACCGTAAGTCTTTTCTGGTTTAGGAATGGGATCATCAAAGAAAGGATCTCCTTCCATATCGTCTTCATCTGGACAAAGGCCAGCTTTGTCTTTAACATCTGAAGTAGTGTTGCTTAAGAAAGACCCAATTTTGGCTTCATGGGTCAATGAGTTCAGACTGCTTTTGCTCTTTGGTTCCGACAAGGAGACACTTGTATCGCTCTGACTGCTCTCATTGTTGCCCTTCTAGAAAGAAGGAGAGAGAAAAGGTCATCTTGGCAAGAAAACTGAAAAATATTTTGAGTAAAATGTCAGGTGAGCACAGGCAGCTGTGTGTGCGCGCTCGTGTGTGCTGTGGCCCCTCGGAAGCACGAGCCGCAGTGTGGTCCCTTGGGTTAGCCCAAGGCTTCCTAACAGACAGGCCATTCCTATCTATTAGGATAGATGTTGACCCCATTCCTTTCCTCCCTCCCTAAATGGAAGGGTCTTTACTATTTCTACCCACCTGGAAACAACTTCCTCATCTATAAACAACATTCCCATTTCCTCTCCTCTGTCATTGCTTCATAAAAATACCTTAAATCATACAGTTTCAACTTGAAAATAGGAAGGCATTGTGATTGAAAGAAAAGAATTACAGTATTCATTAGAAAAAGAGTTTTCCATCCAGCGTCCAACACAATAGGCATCAAGTGGAAAACGCAGCCTTCAAACACCACTTCTGGTGTGAAGACTGCTTGCTGGTTGTGACAGTGGTTTCAATCCAGACTTCCAGCTAACTCACCAGCCTGCACCTCACGTAACGTCCACAAACAGCTATAAATCTCTGCACATCTTAAGCCAAGGGAAAAAACTCTGAAGCATTCTTACTCATTCTGTATACCCATTCTGATATACACACAGAGATTAGCAAAAAATATCACACAATAGTTTTTTGTTTACAGTAAGTCCTAACATGACTTAAATTTATTTTAACCTTGGTCAAATTTCTTTTTGCCCTTAGACATGTCAATATCAATCAGAAACACAAAAAAATAATGCCAGCAGAAATAGCAGCAGCTAGCAGTTATGGGAAGTATTCATATGCTTCACATGCACTTCATTTAATCTTCAAAATAAGCCTATGGTTACTCTGTGTATATGAAAATTTAAAACAAACAAAAAGAATAGAGCCATTTATGTAACTTGTCAAGGTCCCCAGGCAAGATAAGTACAAAACCTCATTCCAGAATTCAGCTCATTAATACTTAGGCTATTAGGTTGAATCATGAAATTGTGTTACTTTTTTTTTTTTTTTTTTATGGTACTGGGGATGGAACCCAGGGGCATTCTACCTCTGAGCTATACCCCTAGCCCTATTTGATTCTTTATTTTGAAACAGGGTCTCACTAAATTGCAGAGGGCCTCACAAGTTGCTGAGGCTAGTCGCAAACCTGCGATCCTCCTGTCTCAGCCTCCCAAGTACTGAGATTACAAGTGTGTGCCACCACGCCCAGCTTGTAATTGTGTTTTGTGTGGATTAAAAATAGCAGTTTGCAAAGACTCAGCCTTACATGCTAAAAAGCACAGCACTGTGCAAGACCCCTGTGATGCTCTCACCCAAAACAAAGAATCTGGAATGCAGCCAGAGTAACTATTAACTGTACGGTCTTAAGTATTTTTCTAGACATGAGCTTCCTCAAGAACCAAACTTGGTTAGTATTTTTAAAATCAAATTATAACTAGGAGCCGAGCGTGGTGGCGCACACTTGTAATCCCAGCATTTGGGAGGCTGAGACTGGAGGATCCGGATTTGCGGCCAGCCTCAGCTACCTAGTGAGACACTCTGCAACTTAGTGAGACCCTGTTTCAAAATAAAGAATAAAAAATAGGGCTGGGGGTTTACCTCGGAGGTAGAATGCCCTTGAGTTCAATTCCCAGTACAGCAAAAAAATAAATAAATAAAATTATAACTAGGAGAGAGATTAGCAGCAAGGGGAAGAGTTAAGCACAGTAACTACTGAAATAGGGTGAAGTGTGGGTTAGACATAACGCACAGAGCACCCCTGAGGGGCTCTTCTGCTTTTCTGTATACAGGGTACCTGTCAGACCCTGCCTCTTTGAGATAGACTTCTGCGTCTTTATACCAGTTAGAGGCCTTCATTAGCCCCGGCAGAGACAAGATACTTATTGTATCAATTTAGACCCTGTATAGAGCCAGGTATTCCATGTGCTATGCTATCAATATGGAGCGATTAATCATAAAATAGAAATTTAGAAAAATAAATACCAACTTATCGTCCTTTTAGACAATACTGGCTGGATATTTTTAAAGAAGCAGAAACTTAAGAATTTCCTAGTATAACTTTTAAAAATTTGCTAGCAACTTTCTTGAAGTCTTTCTGGCATTATCAAATACTGAGAGGTATCGTACTTACATGTTTCTTAATTAGACTCGTATCAGTTGCATTTTCTGATTTTAAATGGCATAATTGATGTATCTTTGTAAAGGCATTAATAATAAATACCCTGAAGACTTGTGGTACCTCAACACATTTACAATTAGAAACTGAGAGGAATTCTCTCCTTCAAAACACTCCTGAGAAAGTTCAAAGGGATAACTGGCATGAATTCTACTCAAACAGGAAGGCAAAGCAACATGAGTCACAAAGAGCGATGACTGTCCAGTACTCTCCTTCTTTCCCGAGTTCACATTATCAGCGAAGTGACTTAAATCCACATAATGAACAGCCTCTAAACTTAGTAACTTGTTCCCAGGTCGGTTTTTGAGGGGAGAGGAGGCTATCTTAGCAATACTCCTCCTGGGAACAAAAGGACCAGTTTCAGGAAGAGAAGGTCCATGGAAGACATTGTTACAGCAACCCATTTTTTTTAAAGCAGAGTATCCTGTTCTGAACATATACTTCTATTTATCTACATAGCAGAAACAAGCTGCTCTAGAACTGCTCAAAATCAATTTTTAATCCAATGTCATTACTTTGTAATGATGGCTCATTTACCAAAAGGCCATTACCCAACCGGATTATTAATGCATTCCCTAAACTTAATTCCAAATAACTTTTACTATTAGAAAAACCCACACCAATAGGACAAAGACCTTCATTAAAATGTTCCAGAGATTAGAACAAAAACACTGTAAAGACTTTTGAGCAATTGTAATGGAGGAACTTCACATATAGATATGTATATGCTAGAATCTATTTAGTGTGTGTGTGTGTGTGTGTGTATTACTGAGGAGTGAACCCAGGGGCATGCTACATCTGAGCTACACCCTCAGCCCTATTTTTTTTTTATTTTGAAAGAGGGTCTCACTAAGTTACAGAGAGCCTTGCTAAATTGCTGAGGCTGGCTGCAAACCTGAGATCTTCCTGTCTCAGCCTCCAAAACACTGGGATTACAGGTATGTGCCACCACGGCCAGGTGCTAGAGCCTATTTAAACAACCCTGTCTTACCTAGGTTTTCAATCACCTACATTTGAGTAACCTGAAGATTCAAGATGCAGCTCAACAGCTGAGGTTACATGTGCTGACAGAAGCAGGTGGCATGACTCAATGCCTTAGGAGTCATTCTCCGGACAACCCCAGAAGCTGTTGTGGACTGACCTGTGCCCCCCAAGAGAGCCCTAACTCCAAGTACCTCTAAGTGTGCCACTAGATGGAAACAGTGGGGGACGCAGGAGTGGGGGTCCTAACTGGTATGACTCATCCTTAAAGAAAGTTTAAGGTACAGCTCAATAGCAGAACGCATGTTAAGCATGCCCTAGGCCCTAGATTTAATCCCAGCACCCTTCCCAACCCCGCCTCCCACACAAAGGAGAAGAGACACTGATACAGGACCACCACGTGAACATGGAGGCAGACACTGGATGACTCATCTACAAACCAAAGAACTCTTAGGCTTTCTGGCCACCCCAGAAGCCGGGAGAGGGAGCAAGGTCCAGCTGACACCTTGATTTCAAGCTTCTAAGCTCCAGACGCGAGACTGTCTATTTCTGTTGTTTCAAGTCTGTCTCTGGACTTGTACTGTCACAGCAGTCCTGGGGAAATGTCTAACGACTACTTAAGTCTTGTTTTCTTCATAAAAGCGAAGGACCTATGGCACAGCACCACAAGAGCCATTAAACTCTCTTGGGTGGAGCTTAGGACTAGTAAGCTTCATCATAAATTAAAGTTGTAGGAAAGTCTTAAGTGTATTTCTACTTTTCCAACAGAATACTTTATAATCAAGAATTCAATCAGCCAGGCGTGGTGGCACATGCTTGTAATCCTAGCATTCGGGAGGCAGAGACCGGAGGATCCGGGTTCGCGGCCAGCCTCAGCTACCTAGTGAGGCACTCCGCAACTTAATGAGACTCGGTTTCAAAATAAAGAATGAAAAATAGGGCTGGGGGTATAGCTCGGAGGTAGAACGCCCCTGAGTTCAATCCCCAGTACCGCAAAAAAAAAAAAAAAAAAAAAAAAAATTCAATCAATTTTAGATTAATAGGAAATCAGCATCAGAAGGAAGTTTCACAATGAAAAGCACTACTAATTTTCCAGTGACCAAATCTTAATTATCATTAGAATGTCTGAACAACCTGGAAAAAAGAATTTTGCTTTTCCAAAGTAAAGGCTTAATCTGCACTGCTCATTGTAGGAGAAACATCAGAGTCAAAGGCAGCTTCTGATCCATGGCTTAATAATGAAGTATCGAGAGAAGAATTTCACTACAGTTGTAACAGACATACATATTTAAAAAGCTAAATTTGCTCACCAAGAAAATATTGTAAAATTCTAGAACTTTCCTAAAACTCAGTGTTCACAGAGAAACGCTACCCCGACTGTCTGTCAATTATCTAATCCCTACAGGGTACCTGGTAGATCTGTCATAAGCCTCGAGGAAGACTCCGTGCACAGCTGTCCCTCCCTCCGCCCCATCCGCCAGATCTCACAGGTTCAGCTGACAACCAGTGTCAGTGTGGAGAAGTCAGGTCCAAGACGCTCGAGAGGCTGGGCCTAGAGAACTGGGTAGGCAGGAGCGGAAGGGCCTCGTGCCAGGAACGCCACCCATCCACCCACCTATCCACTTGTCCAGGATGGTGCAGAGGAATGGTGAATTAAGGGATTGAAACTGCCTGGTTTATAAAGTAGACCCTGAGGTTTTCCTGACCAAAGACACAAACACACACAGTCCCAAACACACATGCAATGTGATCACAATCATGGCTTGAATCAACGTAAAGCTAAGTTTATTCTAGAACTGTGAAAAAAAGAAACAACGAATTAAGAAATATCACAGTACCTCAATACACATTAGTTCTAAAACACTTGAAAACTAATTATATAAAGGATGACCTTTCATATTACATTTAATATGATAAAAAGCACCTGATTTAAATATTAATGACAAAAAGCATCTAGTACCTTACTCAGGTTTTCCAACTAAATGGTAAACACCTAATTCAGTAGAGAACCTACAAAGAGTTTATTGCCATTTTTTTCATTTATCTTTCCAGACAACTAGGAAAATGGTAAAACAAAATTGTATATGAAATAAATTATCACAGATAATATTTTGGAGGTGTTAATATAGAATTCCAAATTTTTAACTCACTAAAGAAATGCCTTCCCATTTAATAATTTATCCTCCTTGAATTTCAAATCTTCTATTCATTCTTTTTTGTCTCTAAACAACAACAAAAACAAGACCTTTTAGTTTAACTCAAGTTAGTTTATAAACCTTACAAATCAGTTTTGTATCAGCACATGGGGGATTTTAAGTTTGTTTCTTGTATGACTACAACTTCCCTGAGAAACTGCCAAGGATCTCTGAATGAGACATTAATCCTTGTCCCTTTCTGCATTCAAAAGGACCAGGAAGACACATCCACAATCCTGCTGGGGTGGTGGGGGGGGCAGAGCCCCTGTGAGCAGCAGCCTGAGCTGTCCTGCTTCACTCAGGCCCTGGACAGCACACCCCAGCAGCACATGACCACCCAGCTCTGCAAGACAGACAGGTGGGCTCTCACAATTGCCCACAACTTGGGAAATGCCCCCCACCTACCCCATGAGCGGCTTCCCCTGGTGTTTTGGTGGCATAACCTCAACCACCACCTGCGACCTGGTCTCTGAATTAAACTGAAAACGTTAAGGGTGCTGGCAACTTACTGCAGGCACAAGGCAGAGCAGAAAGGCAGAGGAGGAATAGCTGAGGGTTTGTCAGCCTATGGCTGGAAACAGGCAATGCTAAGTATAAGAGAATTCTTAGGCAATTCAGGAGCAAGGTCAGAGAAGTAGCAGGAAAGAAGGTGTCAAAGTGGCTGGGGAAGTATCCTGCGCTCAGGAACACAATGAAACAGAAGGGGCCCAACTTGTAGCCTCAACTCCGGAGTCAGGGCCACCCAGATCCTTCAACACCCACTGCCCCAACCGCCCGCCCGAGTCAGGAAGACACCCAGGCCCCACTCAAGCTACAGTGAAGGCTAAGTCTGGACCCACCGCAGCCGTGCCACATTAACAGAGTGAAAACCGTGTCTCCTAATGTGCTTTGGTTTTATGTATAAACTTATGCAAAATATTTTAATGTCTTTAAGAGTTATGACATCAGTAAGATTACAAAATACCATTTTAAAATATGCTTTAAACTTTCGAAGAAACTGATTAAAAGAATTTAAAAACAGTTCTATAATCTTAGTTATCTTTAAGGTAGTTTTACCTCTCCAGTTAGACTGTGAATGCCTAAAGGAAGACCTTGTCTTGCTCACAGCATTAACACAATGACTTTCACTGTGGAAGAGCTCCAAAAATATAGCTAACATAACACCTTCTAGTGTGAACAAAGGAAATATAATGGAATTTACCTTTGAAATCACTGGAACTAAAGCCAGTTTATATTGCAAATACAATTTTATTAAAGTCTAATATTTTGGAACTTTTCAGTTTAGTGGATAAACCTATACACAAGTCAAGATTCAACATAGGACTAATGAATCTCAGATAACTGAAAATGAAATCATTTTTGTCTTATTCTAAATAGATAGGAAAACTGTACTGATAATGTTTCTAAGATCTTTAATAGTTAAACTTTATCAGCAGCTATCTATTGGCTTAGTCAACTCTTGTGATCTTTAGGGGAGGAAGGAAAAGCAGCCCAGCCCAACAGACATAAGATGGTCTGGAGAGTGGCAGGACACAAATGAAAGCCAAGTGCAGCTTTATCAGTTGAAACTTAGCCAAAAAGTAATCTGATGTTCCATTTTCTTCAGATAAAAATCATAATATGAATATGTATGTGATCATTCACTCAAATGGAAAATAAGTATTTTCAACTCTCTTTTTATTGCCAACAGGAATTGTAAAATAAAACTGAGAGCATAATTTTAGAATGTAAGGTATGATTTTCACCTGGATGAGAGTGACCAATTACTTGTGTTTTACGCCGGCATTACTCTCTCACATACTGACTCTAGATAGACGGAGGGGTATTTCAAAAGAAACGCTAGCGCCCAGGCCCGCAGGAGGGTCTGTCTTGGCCCAGGCTGCTTTTCTCCTCTGCCCTCACGCATGTTACCTTGTCACCAGACTTCTGCCCGCTTGTCTTCTTCTTACCTTGTCCTTTATACCTTGGTATCTGAGCATGAGAATAAAATGACATTTTACCACAAAATATTAACCTTTTAAAATAAACTAAGTCAGTACAAAGAGCAAACTAATAAATATTCCTGTTAAGACATTTCTTAAGAATGGAAATTGAATGCGCTCCTCTTCACAGCCTGCTGGTCTCTGTCCTCTCTCAGCCCAACAGCTACTGGTTAAGTGCAGACGCCCTGCTGGTCACCTGCTCGGCCGCAGTGTGCTCAACGGCTTCTGCCATGCTGCATTTAGCAGCTTTGAAACCAACTTTTGGGGAAGACTTGTCCTGACCTTACAGGACCTTCCTCAGGAGCGCACAAAGCTGGTTCCTAAGGCCGGGCTGGACTCTATCACTGGCCACAACGTTTCAGAGTCCAGACTCTCCAGGGACTCTCCAGGCTGCAAGGGACCCTGGGAGGTAGCTGGCAAGATCAGGGTCAGGAGGAGTGCTGGAACAGCAAACCCGAATCCTTTAGGACTACAGAAAAATGTATTTGAATAAAACTATTCAAAACAGATCCTACCAGCCAGCGTCTAGTGTATTTCTGAAGGGGCAACTACAACCCCATGGCACTGAGACATGGAGTGGACACTGAGAAAAATAAGCAGAAGGTGCTGGCAGGGTGGCGCCCCCTGGAGGACAGATCCTGCCCTCTCACTGGCTTTGAGATGCACCACTTCTCTGTATGAGTTGAGAACACTTCCTAACACTCATTTGCTCCAAAAAATAGTAACGTGCTAAAAAAAAGATCTTCTAAATAGCTTAATGCTATAGGTACTGATAACGATTTTGGAACATTAATCTCTAACATCAGATATTTCTGTGGAAAATAAATCTTTCTTCCTTCCACAGTCTCCTTCATCAGCAATTAATTTAAAGGAATTTTAAAATTTTACTCATGACCTGTTCTATCATCAGGGTTATAGCCGCCCCCCCCCCCAAAAAATCCCTATTAAAAAAGGCTGCCTGAGCCGGGCGTGGTGGCGCACGCTTGTAATCCCAGCATTCGGGAGGCTGAGACCGGAGGATCCGGGTTCGCGGCCAGCCTCAGCTACCTAGTGAGGCACTCCGCAACTTAGTGAGACTCGGTTTCAAAATAAAGAATAAAAAATAGGGCTGGGGGTGTAGCTCAGAGGTAGAATGCCCCTGAGTTCAACT
>PVLC010026745.1:0-22476 GCA_004027655.1 Graphiurus murinus
AATACATATATATTATATTGTTCTACTTAAGACACAATGATTTGCAGAAGTAAATATTTTCTTGTAAATACTCTAGCTGCATGTTTTGTACTGCTACTACATAATTGACTAACATTGGTTAAAATTGGTTGCGCCATTTTAGAAATGAATGTTATATGTTGACACATTAATGCTGAAATAATTATTAATAAAATCTTTTAAAAGAGTTCTATCAATCACAAATAAAAATTTAGTCTCATTTTACTTGTTATTACAAAATTATATTAATGCTATTGTACTGGTAAGTGCATTTGGAGACACCATGCAAATCTACCTGTCATGTTTAATTACAAACTACTGAGGAGATTGCTAATAAAATTAGAAAATAAAAATATCAATATTGAATATTTAACTGCTCTTGGTCCAAAGATGTAGGAGAATCAACACTTATAAATACCAAGTGCTATGAAAATAATCATCAAATTCACTGTAACAAATTCCCTGAGAAGGGTTTGTGATGAGCTAAGCTCCCTATAGAATGGCCCTACATTTTAAGGTGCAGTATCTTGAAGTGGTGACCTCCATGAGAGTTCTGAGAAGTCTACAGACTAGGAAAAATGGAATACTTTTGAGTATTTCAAGGCCCCCGTTTGTTTGGATGCATGTATATCATCAACCAAATCATGTCATGCAAATATAACTGCAACCAGCAAAAGTTCAGTATAACTCAGTACAGAGCATGGATTTGGTAGTCCCTGCAGTCACTGACAGGCTGAAGAGGACTTACTTCTTCATACTGAAGTCATTTGCTTTAGGTCATATAAAGAAAAAAAGAACTTGTTCATATTAGGCCAATGCAACTTTAAGTAATAGCACTCAAAAATTAAGAGATAATTTGGCAGTAACATCAGAGCTGCTTTATATGAAAACTTTAGGCTTTACTTCTACATCATAAAGCGAATTTATAATGTTTTTATTTGTCATCTTTATGTGAATATAGGTACAAATACACCTTGAATTAACTCAATTTATATAAAATGGCCTAATCTTTCATTTATTTCTATAGTATAATTTATTTTAAATGCCTTTTTCATAAAATAATTTATTTACTTATTTATTAGGCAGCATTGCATTTGGGTATATATCTTTTCATACCTCCACAGAAAGTAACTTCTAGAAAGTTACTATATGTCTTTTAATACCTCTATAGAAAGTAACTTTCTGAAAGTAAAATAAATAAATAAATAAAAAACATAGGCAAGGCACAGTACATGAAGGGTTTCTTTATTGAGCTAGAGTCTAAAATGTGGGAGAGTTTGTAAAATTCAAACATTTCAGTCTCAATACAGTTATTGCATGTTTCTCAGGGTCTTTAACAAACAGCTGTCATTTTTTAACATGTATCTAGGGTTTAAGAGCCACAGATCTTTTATGAACCCTTTCTGGGTATACCCCACACACAAGGTATGGAAGAGAAGGTACATTCCTTCATTGAAGTGTTCCTGTTTCCTTTGGAATAATACCACTTAAAATGCACCTTAGCATATTAAGTGGTTGACAGATAGCATAAACAAAAATAGGTTTTACATTGCAGCTGTATACAATACTCCTTTGTACAGTTGACTGATTGCTTACAACAATAAAAAATAATTGTAGCATTCTGCTGTCAAACTTTCTGGATAGTTTATAGTGAACTTCAAAAATATAGTTTCTTTTTCTCCAATGCAATTAATTTGCAGATAAAAGTAATATGGTGCCATGAAACATAAATGTTTCACCCCAAAGAGGAGATTGTTATCTTCTAACAATAGATAAAGTTTCACATCCTGATATTTCAAAAGAATGCAAAATGGTGCCACTTAAGTATGCAAGGAAATGTTTTATGTGGCAACAAGTACAATATTATTAGTATAAAAAATGAAAAGTATTTATTTACCAATTTTGACAGTTGTCATGGGCATCACTGTTTCAAGTGGCATTTTTGACAAAACAATTTGCTGGCTGATAGTTACAGGGGAAGTGAGGGATTCTTTTTCCCTGTGTATTTAAGATATATATATATATATATATATATATATATATATATATATATATATATATATATTTTAATGTATCTTCAATGTAACTTTTCTGCTTAAGAGTAAAGAGAGTAAGTTGTATAAAACAATCCTTCCACTGCAGTTTCTATAAGAAAAAACTAATGCAAGTGTTAACAAGGCCTAATCTTCCCTTTTGTATTTGTTTCTTCATTAAGCTCTAACTACGCTCTAGCTCTTGTACCCTGAAGATTTGATGTGAAGATGGTATGACAGGCTTGGCTTCTCCCGATGCAGCTGGCACTCCTGATGCCAAAAGCCAGAGCTTGTGGTAGTGGGATCAGGAGAGAGTCGTTCCCAGCACGGTTTGCCTGTCAGTTTCCCATCCGCCTCGCAGTACAGCACCCCCTCCCCAACTCCCCCTAATGAGAAGTGGAGGACAATACCAGTATTGTTGTTTCTACTTGCAATCTTGTGGAAAGAACAATCGCTGTTTACCCAAGCATTTGTATTACCCAAACTCTGTCGATAATTACTTCTAGAGTCCCTGATTAACTCTGCTCTCTGCTTCAGCACAAAAAAGCTATTGAGATAGACACCAGACAACTTTTCTATCTCTTAGAGTCTTTTTACAGTTTACCAACTATGTCTCAGTCCTCGTGTTTATCAGAAGAAAAGAAATGCACCTACATGATTTGCACCCGGATCATGGAGAGTTTGCCAACCGTGTAAGAAACCCATGTACCCTGGACAAACTTGAAAATTTACCATCACCCCACCTTTTCCCCTTCCCCACTCAGAAAAGTTAAAAAGCACCCTCTACTTTCAGTTGATATAGTCCTCTACCTAAGAGCCTATGAGAAATACAAGCACATTTCAAGTAACAGTGATATTTCTAGTCAGTTTATCCAGTTTATCACTGTTAACTTTTTGTGGTGAAATATGTAGGTGAAAGATTTCTAGTTATTTAATTACTATGCGATTTCATGATATGCTTTTATTTTCTAAGCCCTAACAAAATGGAACTGTTGCTCTGTCTATTTTCATGATACTGGTAATAATTTTAATCTGTCACATCATTCCTACCCCCCTTCATGTCCCACCCCACATGCAGTCTGCTGTTAGCAGTATGCAAAATACCATCATGAATATGCGTAATTATGGAGATTCATGGTAATTTTTCAGGGTTATCCGATGTGACGTTTATAGGACAGCAGCATACATCAATTTAAACGAGAGTGACAAATATCTTATCCTTTATATTTCTATAGTATTTTTAATATTTCCTTGGCCCCTCTCCGGGGAGTAGTATGAAATGGTAAAAACTCGAATAATAAAAATGTTAAACAATCAAATGCTTTACTAGCATGTCTTTTAAAGGCAAGTTTGAAAATGATTCTCTACCTGTTGAAGTTTAAAAAGTATAATATGCTGAATTTTTTTCTCAGGCGATACTTTTTATCAAGTATCTTATACATTTCCAAACCAACAGAAGCGTGGGCATTTGCATGTGCCATTTTAAGATGAGGATAAATTGCTTAATTACTTTTAAACTATGACTGCTTCCCTGACAGAATTATTTGGCAAACATGGTCCACCAACTTTATTAAGCACAGGCATTGAAACAATAATCTAATTGTGGCACATTTGAATTTTGTGCTAAGTCTATTGCACCTCTTAGAGGCTTGCATATTATCTTTATCTCAGTGACTAATTAGGACTAGCTTGACAATTTCATATTTACAATGATTATCAAGTAGGAATCCTTTTCCTTGTTCGGCATGTTTGTCATGAATACCATACAATACTAATTACATTGAAGATCTAAAGAGCCCCACAATTTGATTGAGAGACATCTTTGAGCTTAAAGTAAGTAAATGTGAATTGTATCAAGAATTTTAAATGATGGAGCAACTAATACCTATTTCTCATGTAGCCACTAAAAAAGGTGAAACAACTAACTATGTTCACTCAAGTCATTATATCAGCCACATTTTTAAGTGTACTAACAATAAAGTCACTAAAAATTGGCTTGATTGAAAATGACCCTCCCCATTCCAACCAACTGGATTCAGAATTATTTCTTCTCAAGCATATACTTTCAGGATTTGGGGTTGAGGGTCAAACCTTTATGATTAAATATTCCTCAGTACAATATTGGTAACACACCATCATGAATGCTCTTCATACAATTAGCAAGGCCTACTGTGGAAGGATACTGTTAATGGAAATAATAATGAAGGATACTGGGGCATTAGTATGCCACAGTGGATTGGAGAAAACTAGTTTGTATGATGCATATTTAATTGTATGTTACATCTAAATATCACTGTATGTTGCTTTAGAAATAATTACTAGGGAAAATATATTTAACCTTTCCCCCTTCTTAAGGTCCCAATTTGATTAACAAACAAGTTCAGTGGTATATTAAGCCCATAAGGTAGCAGAGTCCTAAATGAATGTATTCTGCATTTGCATATTTTTTAAGCTGGCACTTTCTGAAGACACACAATTGCTATGTCTATATACACATATAAAGCCAAGTGAAGAGTTGATGCAATCATCCAGATAATTCAAGGGAAAAACATTTTTGCCTCAATTATCTATTATAAGCAAAAGTGAAAGTGAAGGGTTTAGACTGAATTGTTCAAATAATTGCCATGATTCTCTTCACTTTGCATGTGTAGACACAATTTACAATAATATTTACGTTAACATTTGAGGTTTACACACATATAAAGTAGAATTATTTTGACACACAGGGTGACCAAAATGGTCTCACCGCAATAATTTCTGCTCTTCAGTTTTACCTACTTTTTGGTAGAACCAGATTATTTGTGTGCGTGTTCTATGTGGTAATTGAATCAAGACAAAACTAGACAGACTCATTATGCTCATTTATTAAGCACTTAGTTAATAAAAAGATCTGTATGTATGATGTTGATAGTTCATGATAAAAAGTTCACTGGTATCGTCTGTCTACAATTTTAATAGCGTACACTTCTGAGTATGATCATATATCGGTTTGAAGAAGTAAGTGTGATTCATACGTGCATTTATAATAAAATACAATATTAAAACAAAGAAAAATTTCCAAGGAATGTGTCCTGTATTGTACATGGTTAAGATTTGTTATAAATAAGTTAATATTTATAAATAAATCAAATACCAGAACATATTTTTAAAAGTTCCATTGACACATTAAAAATTCAAATGTGTAGCAGATTTTACAGTGTTGTCGCCATATGCACTGACAGACACAATAATATATTTAATTGCTGACATTTGTATTCTTTTACCTTATGTTTATTAAAGGTATAAAGTATATCTCCAGTGCATTTGAAAAATCTGTTCTGTTTATTAATACATGAAGAATCCTAAATTTCTTCTGGGCCTGCTTAATCACTATTTGCAGTCTTTATTCTGACCCACACAGAAACTGCATTCCAGAAAATGTAAAGCAGATCTATCATGTTTCTTCATATTGGAACTGTGTCAAAATATGTTTTGTTCAAATCTTAGAAATTAAATCTTTGTTTATTTAAAATATTGCCTAAGTACTGGACTAGAAGTGTTTGTCTGGACAAACAATTAATACCTAAATGTTAAAAGACACCAGAATATTTTATGGACCTATTTGGCAATGAAAATGAAGGATCCATGTTATAAATTTGGTAGATAGTGCTCATGTGTAGCATTCATTTATGATTTTCATGTTTTATATAAAAGTATGTAATTGATGCTTACAGTATAACCAAAATCTTCTCTGTCCTCATAAAAACACATGGAGCAGATGCAAAATTAAGCACTTCAGAATATTTTACTGCTCCAATATTGTTCTAATTTGTTCTAAAAATCAAATGTCTGTCCCTAAGTTTTATTTATGAAAAATTAACTTCCAGAATTAAAATGAATATATTTTATAAATACTGACTGGGGCCTTGACGGATCCTTTTCCTTTGGAATTGCTAAAGAGCAAAATATAATAATTTGGTGGCACACAACTGTGTGTTAATCATATATGATAAATTCATAAGAAATACAGGAAAGATATTTATTTACTGTTACCACTAAGCCAGTCTTTATTTATCTTAGAAGATTTTTCATCTATGAGTGGAAAACAAACTTTCCTTCAAGAGGTCTGTGAACCGAATAATAAATGTCAGGTCTAAATCCTGTATGAAAATCAGTCCGGTTTAATCCTGGATATTCTTCAGCATGCAAATGAAGACTGGAGGTTTCCCTGGCCCTGTCATACAGGCAGCCAATTTACAGACCCTGGCACAGGGTATGTGTTATGGGCTTCGGCTGCCCCTCCCCCCAGCCTAAGACTTGGTCCCAGCTGCCTGCCTTTCACAGAAAACCACAAACCAAGGAAACATATCAGTAATAGCGCCCTGTAAATTAACTTGACATTTGATGCAGAAAAAACCCTAAAAGCTTACAAAAGACATTGAAAACAAAAGCCACTCAGGACCCACACTACATATATTGTGGATTTAAGAGATCTGGAAGGTGGTTATTCTATTGTAACCAACACATACAGCCTTCATCTTCTTTGTTAAGACAATTCAGTCATTCTTTGTTACACGCACAGTATCCATCAAACAAGAAAACAATATTTTCCACCAAAAAAAAAAAAAACTAAAAGTCCAATTGCTATTATAATCATAATCCAATCAGTGAGTATCTCTTACATTAAAAAAGCTACATATTCCTAATGTTAAAAAGAGGCTAAAATATGACTTTATGTTTCTTTAGTAAATAAGACATGTTGACATTGCTAAGATGTAAATAATGTAAGATGCATTGGAGAATGGTGTGAATCTTGCTGAACATGAGGTATCCACAAATGTTGTGTCTTAAAATTTTGCCATTCAAGAGACTTCATTTTTCTCATGCCTGGAAACCCATGAATCCTTTTTCTAAGAAAAAAATTTTTTTTTTCTTCAAAGAAGGACTGTTGATAAAATATTAAATGGTTCTTTGACATCAGCTGTGGTGTGGGGCTAGAGTGAGGCACACAGCATATTTAAGCCATTAGACATGCAGGAATGTTAACATTATTATGCGGTATTGTGTCTGGCTATGTGCCCCCCCCATCTCCCTGCCTCTCTCTCTCTCTCTCTCTCTCTCTCTCTCTCTCTCACTCCTCTTCCCTCCCTTCTTCCCTCCTCCCTAGCTTTCTCAGAGTCTCCCCTTCCTCTCCCTCCCTCAGCAGGGCCTGCTACACTGCATCTTACAAATGTCTGGCCTTACAGTTTACAAGCACAGAACTGTACTGGTAAAAATGCATAATCTTAGCATCTGTGCTTCTTGATATTCATGGATTTATTTACAAGTCCCTGTGTTCTACTTTTTTTTTTTTTTTGCCTGTTTCTATGGTTTATATTACTGTCATGCCTATATTCTTGTGGGAATTTCAAATAAGAATCAAGATATAACTGGCAAATATTCTGTAATGTAGTCTGCATTTCCATAATTTAGCTGTTTTTTAAAAGAGACAATTTAAAGAGGTTTATGGACTTAAGGATATATGAAGAGTATTTTGATTGGCTTTTTTAGTACTTCAACTGCATAAGGTTCAGTTTGTGTAAAATGGATGTAATAAAATAAATTTATGTACATATATGTGCTTGTGTATATGTAAATGCATTTAGAATGAAAAAGTTCATAAATCTTGGTTAAATTTGCTGATTAAGTTCACTATATTCACATTTGGCAACATTAAGATATTTCACAAAAAGGTTCAAAGGTAAAAAGCTAGTGTCTTATTTCTTCTTTAGATACCAGTGTGCAAAAAGCTTAAATATTTACAAAGCCAGTATTCAAGCTCCTATGTTGCTCCAACCCTCAATATACACACCCCTCCGCATGGGGAGCAAGTTTAACACAAGCATACATCCCTGTATTTTTCCAAAAGGTAAAGTGAAATTCTTTTGAATAATTTAATTAGCACCCAAACTAAAAATTTAACTTACTTTACAATCATTTTCCATTAATTTTCCACCTACTCACTCCCCTTCTCAAGGAATTCCACCTTCAAATTATCAATGCACTTATTTTTAGGAATTAATGTTCACTAGTTTAACATAATATTGAAATCATAGACGTCCATGCATTTGTTTTACTGTTTGTAGTTCCAGTTTAATTACTATGTGTTAAACTGCCGAGACAGTGAAATGAATTTATGAATATCTTTCAGGACAGCAGTATTTTGGGACTGCATGTGAGAGAAAATAGGATGGTGGGGGATATTGCATTAAATGGTCTTTATGCCAGTATTCTTGGAAATTCACACTCTATATAGGAAAATGTTAAATATGAGAACATTATGGTGAAGGCTTGTTATAGTCCTAAAGCACGAGGTATATAAAATACTCAGATTTTCACATGGAAAGTTATAACACATGCTAAGCAGCATAGATTATTAAGCAAGATTCATTCCCTTATTGGAGAAGGAGGGAGTCATTTACAGACAAGAGCTAAGCAATTCTGTTTAACACAACTCTGTCTAGTTGATTGTAAGGCATGTGTAGTATTTTTCCAAAGCCCGTCATCAATAGTAAAGCAATTTACAGCTCAAGATATTTTTTAGAAGATACTCACTTTATTAAGAGTCAATAAGATAGGCTGTGCGGAAAGATATACATGCATTTGCAATTCATATTGTTGCTGTGTTTCTATTGTGTTCTGAGCTTCCATCATGGCTGAGAGATGGGAAGCTGGCATGCAGTGCAGGAGGGTAAGACAGAGAGCCCCAAATAAATACTTAGAGCATCTCCTAATTATATCTAATTATGAGCACCTTTCTTACCCCCCTCCTATCCCAGTGGGGAGAGGGGAAGCACAAAGTACTCCCCCTCTCCCCACTGGGATAGGAGGGGGGTAGGAAAAAGATAATTACAAGTGCAGATCCTATCCGTGCTATTAAATAATATTAATAATTCTTTTGGTCCAGAGGATGATGTTCTCATTCTGGACTTTCAAACACCTCAGTCTACCCATTCAAAGCGATGACAGAAAAATGAATCTGAATGTGTAGGCATTAAACATTTAAATTCTCTACTCCCTGGTCATTATACTGACTGTCATATTTTACACCTTCCCTTCCCCCACCATGCTTTTGCTGATTTGACTTCATTTACATTGGCTCATTATGCATCCGGTCTTTGTTCTACTGAACGGAATACAGTACAGTGACAAAGCAAAACTTACATGTCGGCTGGAATATTTTTCTGATTCAAAAATTAGGCTTCACTACTTAAATCTACATTTAACTTCCCATCATTGTTTAAATTGGAGGCAAATCTTTTCTTACATAATAACCATAATCTATATGCAGTTATTTTAAAAGTGGTAAAAATTACCTCAAGATGTCATTAAGAAATGACATTTAAGACCTTTTATAACAAATATTCTACTGCTACCTAGGCAATATTATCATATTAGAAGTATTAGGTTGTTCTTTCTCAGTTTGTGTCTGGATTACTACGTAGGCCCAAGGAGCAAGCTTTTATCTATTTTATATGAAGTTCATTGTTTATAGCTGTCCCTTATGGGCCTTATTTTAATGTATCAAACAACAAAGGTAATGTCAATCTTTAAAAAAAAATTTTTTAAAGATTCCTGGTTTGCATTTCTTGCAATTAAAAAGGTTTTCTGATGTACAAACCAAATTTTCATCAAATTAAAGGAAAGTCCTAGCTGACCGATCACACAGAAAAATATGAAAGTTACATTGAGCTTTAAATGTCTATCCCCATGACAGTGCACACTATCTTTTCATTTGTTACAACCAGCAGAGACATGGGATTAATCTAATATGGCCTAATTAAACACCCATTCACACATGAGGGTTTTTAATGGTATGAGTGGCATAAATGTTACTTTGTATTACAGTTATATTTGCATTTATTTGAAGTTGGACAATAGATATTTTCAAATACAAAGGAAACAGGAAAAATAAAATATTGGAGAGTATGCTTTTGAAAACGGAAGCGATTTATTGTTTCCTACCAAGATAATTGCCATGTATAAAATTTAGGTTTGATTCCCTATATTTGAACTAAGATGCTTTTCAAATTTTTGTTTTTATAAAAATGAACAATCAAGCCAGGCGTGGTGGCGCACGCTTGTAATCCCAGCATTCGGGAGGCTGAGACCGGAGGATCCGGGTTCGCGGCCAGCCTCAGCTACCTAGTGAGGCACTCCGCAACTTAGTGAGACTCGGTTTCAAAATAAAGAATAAAAAAAATAGGGCTGGGGGTATAGCTCAGAGGTAGAATGCCCCTGAGTTCAACCCCCAGTACTGCAAAAACAAAAACAAAACATAAAAATGAACAATCATGGTGACAGTGGCTATACATGTCTTGGGTACCATCTTGGAAGAAAAAAACAACATTCTGTTTTCTTGTCTCTAATTATGACTCATTGTGTGACCTCTGGATTCTTCCTTAACCTGTTTATGCCTTGATTTTTTTTTTTTTTCGTCTATGAAAGGAAATATTTGTCCATTACCTACCCCTACTGAGTTATGGAAAAATTTAGTTAGGATAAAATATCTCTTCTAGGAAGAAAGTATCTTAAATGCAGGCTTTCTTTTTTGTTTTGATTAATTGTTACTACACTGTGAAAAGATGCCATGTTGTATATTTTTTCTATATTTATTCAACCTCTGTTTCCTAAATTTGAGATTTTTGATTCTAGGATTAATGAAAATAAAATACTGCTTCATTAGATTTCTTGGAAGTGGGAGCAATCACCCACATCTTGGTGAATGATATTATGTAACCTTATTATCATCTGTAAGATATTTCCATGAGTATAACTGGTTTTATTAAATGGCTTCTGCAATAGAAGTAGTCCATATAATAGCATTCAAAATAAGTGCAAGATTATCAAAAGAACCTCAAGAGAAGCAATAAATAAAAGTTTTATATCTATAGTTGCTTTGAAACTATATTAATTTTTCTTTTGAGTCCTAAAGATTTAAGATATTAGATAGCATGTATCTCTGATGTATAAATCTATAAAATGAGATCATTTGAGTATTTATGTAGACTAATCTAGAATGTCTCAAAATCAATACCATTTCCCACATATTACCTGGATATAACTAATTCTATATCCATTTCTTGGATTAGAATAGTGTTATTTAACTTCTTCATACTTCAGTTGAATCATCTGTTAAATGATGAGGTTGAGCTAGATTATTAATAAGACTTCCCAGATTCAAATTTAGCCTGGCCAATATTTGGACATACCATTCTTGAAATTTGAGACACCTACATATCATGCCCAAATCTAAAAGGTTTCATCTTTGTCCCTTTTTGGTGAATGTTTATTAAATATTGAATAAATGTCAGTAATTTGTTAAATTCCTGAGACCTGGAAAAGGAGTAGGTTTGAAGGCAAAGATAAAGACAACCTTAATAAGTTCCAACCAGGATCAAAGTCTATAGGCATCTAATGACATGGCACAATGAAGTTAGATGTGCTTAAAATTACCAGTAGGAATGATAGTATTACTGTTAACTAATATCCTGTGCCTCTCCCTACAGGAGAGTTAGATCTTCTGCCTTCAAGAAGCAAGCCAAGATGTGTGGATTGCTTTGGCTGATGAGATGTAAACACAAGGAATAAGTGTCTTACAGGGAAGAGAGGGGGGAGCTTTAAGAATTGGTCTACATTTTCCATGTTTCCTTGCTTTTTTATCCTTTTGCAATAGTTATCAGTAGTGTTCTACAGAGCTTCTGATTCCAGAAACTAGGTCCCAGAGTGAGAACTATTTCACATGGAGTGAAATATCCAACTGATCCACAATGGATATATTGAATTAGAAGGAACAGGAAAAAATTTTTTTTGCTTGTTATTTGGATTTAAGGATTGTGCATTACCATAGTATAACTTAACCCAGTGATTCTCAGCATGTGTTTTGGGGAGCCTTGGGGTTCCGAAAGCCTTTTGAGGGATCCACATGTTCAAATTATTTTCAGAATAATTTGGAGATATTTTTTTCTCTCATTGCCTCACAAATGCTAAGTAGAGACCACATGGTATGTGACATTGCAAGAGACACTGAAGAAGCTGACATAAGAACCCCATGCTGGTATGGACTGAATGTGTGTGTACCCGAATTCACATGTTGAAGCCTTAATCCCCAATGATTTTGTATTTGAAATTTTAAATATGTAGTTACTTAGAAATTGTCTTAATTTTCTCTTGAGTCATAGAAACTTTAGATATTGGACAATGTGCATCTCTGGAATAGAAATCTATAAAATGGCATCATTTGAGTATTTATCTAGATTTACCAAGAAGGTAATTAAACTCAATGCCATTTCCAAAATGTAAGTTGGACACACTAACTTTTAGGGAAGTAATTAAGTTTAGATGAGGTCATGAGGCTAGAGCCCCCATGATGAGATTACTCTCCTTAAAGAAAGAGAAAGAGACCAGAATCCACTCTCTCCTCTGTGTGAGGATACGGCAAGAAAGCAGCCATCTGTAAACCAGGAAGAGGGGCCTCACCAAGAACCCAACCATGCCAGCAAAACAGAGCTCAGACTTTCAGCCTCCAGAACTGGGATAAATCAATGTTTATGGTTTAAGTCATCAGTTTACTGGAGTTGTTAGAGCAGCCTCAATGAAGATGCACAGACTAAGGAGATTTGCAAATATGTAAGAAGAAGCCACCATCTCCACTAAACTGTTGTTTATTTTGGAAAATTTGGTCATTTAATGTAGAAGTATGCTAATTATTTTAACACAAAGTAGATTTATTATTGTTAGCTTCAAATTAATTAATACTTTTAAATTTTCTTAACTGTGATTTCTGATATGGAAGAAGTCCATTGATATAATCCACATCAATAAAGGCTCTGTGAGTCTTCAATTTTGGAAGGTGGGGACACTGGAGTTTGGGCCTCAGGCCTTCTGCCTTTGAACTACACCCCCAGCTCTTTTTATTTTCTATTTTGAAACAGGTTCTCACCAAATTGCTGAGGCCATCCTGGAACCTGCTGTCCTTTTGTCTTGGCCTCCTAAATTCTGGGATTCAGATGTGCATCACTGTACCTGGCTAGGAATCTTCAATGATTTTTAAAGTAAAGAGACCAAAGACCAAGAGTTTGGGAGTTATCCTATCCTATCCTGGCTGGTGTAGTAAGTTGTACTGGGAATAGCTTATTAGAACTAATTAAGACCTATCATTTGTGGAGCTCTAGATAGAAACTATAACTTTAAATATATGCTTAGAGTCATCACATTATTTAGTTATTTAACAGGATCCAATGGAACTATTCATGTTGTATAACAAAAGAACAGTTGCTGTCTAATGCAACTACTATGAATAATTAGTCTAGACACTTAAAAAAGTGTCTCTTGGTAGGATTTGACAAAGTGGATTTTCCTCTTCATTTTGTAGAAGAGAGTACATGTAAGTTCTTAACAATAAGTATGAAAATGTATGAGCTAAATTAGAAATCAATCTACAAAAGTACAATTTGTCCAATTTATAGGGCAAGGGTAATAGAAGAGGGAATAGAAATGAGTTGTGAGACAAAAAAAAAAATTCAAATCACACTTTTTTTTTTTTTTTGGCAATACTGGGAATTGAACCCAGGGCTCTCTACCCCTGAGCTACACCCCCTCAACCCTGCAGAGTCTCACTAAGTTGCCGAGGCTGGCCTCAAACTTGAAATCCTCTTACCTTAGCTTCTTGAGTATATGGGATTATAGGCATGCGTCGCCATGTCCAGCTCAAATCATACTTTTAACAATCATTCAGACACTTCCTGCCTAGCCACAATGGATAGTTCCCGAGCAGAAGAGAATCTGAATTCAGAATGTTTAGTCTTGTCATTTCTTTTTCAGATCAGCAGTTTCTTTATCAATTTGCTTTTTCTGGAATGTTGGTCCATACCTGGGTTTCCCCGGTTTCCTTGGGTTGTTTTCCTTGGGTTGCTTCTATTGAATTTGACAAAACAGAAAAAATATTCTTGCCACCCAAGATAGTTCCAGGATAATCTATGTTCTATTGCAACTTAAGTATAGGGGCATTTTCATTTTAATGTCTCCCTTCTTATATTATCCAGTTATGAAAACTCCTAAGGGAGTTTATCTTAAAACATAAAATATTTCTTCTATAATTATTAAATCATTAGATTTTCCCTTCAAATCCAACCTAAAACAAAAAGTTTTGAGTGATTGTACATTTAGTTTGTGTAGAATTTCCTAGTTTACATACATTCTTCATATTGTATACATTATTTCATCTGATATTCTTGACAGATATTCTTGACAAATTTGTAAAAAAACATATGCTTACTCCTATTTTATAAATAAAAAGCAAATGTGCTGCTAGGTTATAAGATTTTCTAAGTATATCTGTAATACTTGAACATGTATTTGCCCATAGTAAATATATGTCTAGTAAGTAATAAAGAAAAAAGTTAAATTCAGAATCAAATTCCAGAGTCATCTTGCTTTTTAAACTGTTTAGACATGAACCAAACAGAAAAGTTTATTTTTCTTCAGAAGAAGAAAAGAATTTTTTGTGTAGTGTATGGTACTGGGGATTGAACCCAGGGGACATTCTAGCTCTAAGCTACATCCTCAGCTCTATTTTATTTTATTTTTTAAATTTTGAAACAGGATCTCAGTAAGTTGCAGAGTACCTTGCTAAATTGTTGAAGCTGTCCTGTAACCTGCTGTCCTCCTATTTCAACCTCCCATGTACTAGGATTACGGGTGTGTACTACCACACCCAGCTTACTTTTATTCTTCTAATAAGGATGATAGTATTATTGCCCTCAAATGATTTCTAAATTGTATTATACAGACAAACAAATTGTTTTCCCAAAGCTTGAGTGAATGAGGGCATAGGTGAATATTTCAGTTGTAAATATAGGTGACTGGAATTTTTTCATATATTCCTGAGAAAATTTCTAAACTTCAAAATGTGTATTTTTCATTGGATTTTTTATCATGTCCCTTAATTGAATTTTCTTCTTCTAAAAATAATTCCATTTATAAATTTGAACAAAGTAAAAATGCCAAGTAACTTGACTAGATTGCCTTGAAAATTACCTAGAGATACTTATACTTCTTCAAATTAAAAACGAATATTATGGCAGCACTGATCTTAAGACTTCTGATAGGTTGGTTGATGATGACTGTTACTACACTAGTTAATCCAGTTGTATTTTCAGGTTTAAAGGAGATAATATATGCAAAGAACTTAATACAACATCACACATGGAAATAAAAATAATGGATCTTTCATTCAGTTTCTCTGGTGAATTATTAAAAACAGTTTGTGTCTCATGAAAATTCTGTACGAAATCATTTAAAAACCCTACTCCAAAAGTAGAACACAAGAGTAATTTAAAGCTAGAAGCAAACAATAACTCTATGCTGTGATTAGTAAAAGCAATGGAATAGAAAATTATTTTTGCCTAGTTCCTAATATCAGTAATAATAAAAGCATAAGTTCCCATCCTTCTTCATCTGCACAGTTCAATATTTTAAGAACTGTAAGCGCTCAAACTCTCCTGAGTTAGAGGCCATTTTGGAAGGCTCGGATGGAAATGGAAGACAAAGTTGGAAAGAGCAGATGGAAGGAACATTCCAGAACGAATGGCTATTACTTGCTCTTCCCCTCTGGAAGTCTAAAATAGAAGGTCAGGTAACTATGAAAATCTCCAGTGATTTCCAGAGAACTCTAATTCTTGAAATTTAGTGGTTCAGATATTATTTCCTAGTACCTATATCTTAAAATTCATTGCATAGCATCTCTTTGACATGACCTTTTTCTCTCCAAGTAACCTTTCCCCCTGGTACTTTCACTTGATTAGTATGGTTGCTCAGAGGCCTTTCCAAGCAAACATCCTTTAGTCCTTTGCAACCTCCTACATTAACCTCTTTTCACATCCTAAAAGATACCTTGTATTTGTTTGAATGTCTGCTACAACCTCAACCACATTTATGTGTACATGACAACCACAAAGAAACCTACTGGACTTAATATTTATAGCTCTATCCTTCTTGGTTCTCACACACACACACACACACACACACACACACACACACACACATGCACACATTGTATCATAAACTCTATGCAGGCAAGGATTCTGCCTTATTCATCAGATGCTCAGCATTTATTGAAGGAGTTAAACATGGCAGCTAATGAACTCAAGTGGTCTATAATGTCAAGTAAGTGTTGAAGCCAGTCTGCAGGAGAGTCAGCAGGCTCTCAGTAAACTACTTGCTCTTCAGAGGGCAAATGGTTTCTGTGGTGGCACTGTGAGCCTTAGAATTCTCAAAGTTCTCTTCTACATCTTTGGTAGAATTTATACACCATATTTATATCTGGAAACAAGACAACATGGTCCTGAAGTCAGGGTGGAGACTTTACAGTCAGAATGAGTTCAAATCTCAGTCGTGGGCACTGACTGTCTATATGGCTTTGGGAATAGAAATATTGCTCACTTTCCAAAGCTGTGAGGATTAAAGGAATGACATATGTAAAGAAGTTAATACAGTGGCACATAGACAGAAGAGGTGTTCAATAAATGTTACTTATTTTTATCATCACAAAATTTCTAAGTAATCTCCAGGGTTGTGACTTTGGGCCTCTACTGTAGGATAACACATTGGTTAATGTAAAACTAAAGAAATACGTTACGGTCTGGATGTGGAATGTCCTCCAGAAAAGCGCATATGTTGGCAATGCAGCAAGGTTCAGAGGTGGGCCACAGCTAGGGAAGGTGGGGCACTGGCTTGGAGGACTATATCTGTCTCTGGCCCCTTACTGTCTCTCTTTCTGCTTCTGGCCACCATGACTTGAACTGCTTTTCTTTTGCCATACCCCATGGCCATGATGTTTCTGCCTTGAAGCTTGCTGGCTATGAACTAAACCTCTGAAATGGTGAGCCAAAATAAACCTTTCTTCCTCTAAGTTGTTCTTGTCAAGTTTCTTTGGTCATAGTGATGCAAAAGCTAACTAACCAAGAACGGCTAAGGAAAATTAGGTTTAGAAGTCAGTTTAGAAGAAGTGTTTTAAGTTACAGAAGGAAATTGGAGCTGTTGGGGGTTAGAATATAGACATCTATAATTGAAAGTAAGTTATGTGGAGATTTTAAAACTTTTTTTTTTTTTGACAGTGCAGAGGATACAACCCAGATGCCGTGCATGCTAGGTAAGTACTCTACCACTGAGCTACATCCCCTGCCCAACTAATGCTTTTTTATTTTTAATATTTTTAAATTAAGCAATTCTGTGCTTGAAGACAAACACCAGTACAAACCAGCAGGACTTATCAGGCACATGCATTACAGTAGACCAAAAAAAGTGATATTACTTATGTTGGTGCTTAATAGCCAATATAACTTCAAAGCAGAATCTGCTTATTTTGATTTTGAAAGCATTAACTACTCCAAAACAATGAATCATCCACCTCCCTAGATTCATATTCCTAGGTCTGTTTCTGCTTTCCTGAATGAAAATTTATGGGTATCAAAGAAAATAAATTGTTTCCTGTGGTTGCATTGTGAATCTAGAAATTCACAGAGGCCTCATTATATGTTATCTGTGGAATTCATGGTGTATTTTATAAAACCTCTAGTATCTGAGGCCACACAGGGCAGGACAAAGGGCAGAAACTTTACAGCCAGATTGCTTGAGTTTGGGCATTTAATAGCTATATGACCTCAGTGATATAAACATCACCACTTTCTGGGGTTGTAAGGTTTAAGAGTATGTGTATGCAGAAGACAGTACATGTAAAGGGTTTAACACAATGCTACACATCGTAGGTACATGCTCAGGGCATGGCAGTGGAAGGCAGAGAGAGAGAGAGAGAGAGAGAGAGAGAGAGAGAGTCTTCTGCTCTCACATCATGGAGATGGGAAGCAAGAGAGAGCAAGCAAGGGGATTCAAAGATGCAAGAAAGGTCCCTAAGGCCACACCCACCTCCTCCAGCCACTCCCCATCTGCCTAGATTACCAACCAGTAAATCCATTACAATGGATTTATCCACTAATGAGATTACAACCCTAATGACTTAATTATATCAACTCTGAATGTTAAATCATGAGCTCTTCAGGGGACATTCTACATTCAATCCAAAACAAGACCCTACATCATTTCAGCCTCGTTTGCCTTTCCAGCATTCTCTCCTGCCTTCTTTTCTACCAGAAACCTGTGGTACAGAAATTCCTAGCAACATGCTCTTTTGGCTCTCAGCTTTTCTACTAACTCTTCGTTCTTTCCAAAATAACTTTCCTTTCCAGTTTCTGTGGACAGGCTGGGTTTGGTGCTTTCTCCTATGAGTTCCTATAGCACTCTGAATATCCCTTACCACTGCACCTACCGCATTTAATCACACTTGCTTATTTGTTTTTATCTCCTTATATTTCCATTTCCATGTACTGGCACACATTTAAAAGTGCTTCATATAACTAAATTGAGAAATTAGTGTACTTTGGAGGCTGTGATTGAAATGTCTCATAGAGAGAGAGAGACGCTTCCAGATCAGATCTCTTCTCTAGAATTCCATATCAAACTGGACATGTGGAGCCAGGCATGGTGGCGCACGCTTGTAATCCCAGCATTTGGGAGGCTGAGACCAGAGGATCCGGGTTCGCGGCCAGTCTCAGCTACCTAGTGAGGCACTCTGCAACTTAGTGAGACCCTGTTTCAAAATAAAGAATAAAAAATAGGGTTGGGGGTATAGCTCAGAGGTAGAATGCCCCTGAGTTTGATCCCCAGTACCTCAAAAAAAAATGGACATGTGAAAAACTAAATTCATTATCTCTCCCCAGTAATAATGGTTTCTTCCCTTTCTGTTCTTCTTTTCAGTGAAACACAAAAAATGTGCTTGATTTGTAAAGCTAGACTGTTGAGGATTATCCAAGATGGCCCTATCTCCCTTATCTCCACATCCAATCTGTCACATGGCACATTAGCAATAGCCTAGCTCAGGAAATTTTTCCTAAGTGTAATTACTGAGGTTTGATTCAAGATGGTATTATGAGTGCATATGTTTACCTTCCCTCTTTTACTAAAAAGCCATTTAAAAAGAGCAGTAAAGAAGTAAAAAGGGAATACATTTATGACAGTGCTGAGAACTGAGGAAGACCAGAGAGTTTAATGACTCTCTGTAACCTGAGTAGCAGGTGGAAGATATCATACAAACAGGCAAGCAAAAGTTGAGCTTACATCTCAAACAAACACAGGGGAGAGCGCTAATAAAAAAAAAAAAAAAAGGAAAGCACAGTTCCTGGTTATGGAGCCAAAGAGAGACTCAAGAGCACAGAGAGTGGAAGTGGACTGGAAGATTATCAATGGAAGGGTTGTCTGTAGTCAGTGTCACCAACTTTAGTTGATCATAAGATTAACCTGAGTATTTGCCAAACACAGAGAACCTCTAGACCCTTCCCTAAGGACTGTGATTCAATAAGTCTGGCAAAGTGACCCAGGAGTCTGGACACTGAACAAGGGTCCCACGTGGTCTTTATTTTAAACCAGTTTGGACAATCTAGGAGAAGGAGAGCTATCTGTATGGAAACTTACTCCTACCACTCTCTCACAGATCTATGTGGCACACAGGATTGGCATTTACTGTCTCCCAACTTAAAGAGATTTTAAAATAATCTGGGATAACTAATAGAGATAGTTGTACCCTGGAATAAGGTTGTCCTCCTTCAGGATTTAGGAATGCCAGAAAATTTCCTACCTGAGCACCTTAAAATCAGTCCCATCTGGATGCATGTCCTAGATATATACATAGAGCTCCCTGTTTTCTGACCCCCCTGCCCCATTCAGCGAAGGCATTTATTTGGGGAAACAGCTAAATTAACTGCCTAGACCTTTATTCCTACATATAAATGAAAAATAAACTCACTAAACATCTTGAGAGAAAAACAACAGCATCAAAGAGGAAGAAAACAAAATGAACAAATAGAACATAGCAACTAAACTTTAAGAGAACAAAGACGAAGATGTGGTAGATGGTCAGATAAACCACACAGATTCCCCCCTCAGAGATGAAGGATTTATTCTCCAGTTGCCAAGACTGCTGCCAGCAGAAAGCCCCAAGTGAATTGTATTGTCCAAAGAAAGGTAGCTCACCCATGATCACACATTTTCCTTGTGTGGCTCACAGCTAACCCCTTTTCAGCATGGAGATACACGGAAGGAGTTCTCCAAGTAGCCTTGAATGGACCCAGTTTTCCCCCTGTCTTGCATGTAGTTCTCAAAATTAAGTGTAGAATGCAATGGGAATACAAAATCCTGAGATGTAGGACAGGTGAGCTGGCCAGAGTAGCCTAGGCTCTGTCATGGTCCACCCTACACCAGGACACCTTTAAATGCTTTAGCCCCGTGAGTCATATACCCCTGGGATAGAAAACCCAAGATTGCTGCTTTCTGGGATCCCTCATCTGCAGTACAAGTGTGGTGGGTGAAATGGGGACTCCACCCACCCTGTGCAGCTTTCTGAGCCCTGGGGAACAGGCTTACAAGGACTCTTATGCGTCTGTTATCCCTCACTGAAAGTAATAAATCCACCTCACATAACCTTTTGCATATGAGTATGTTCAGTGCACTTAAGTTGTTAACCAGAACATAGTGAACCTGCTTCACATTGCAGCCTAAGAACTCCCCAATGTGTGGCTGAAAATTCCACTGACGTTGCGTTGCAGCATGTCTCCATCTGCCCAGTCCTGTATCTTTTCCTTCCCTTCCCCTTCCCCAGGTGTGGGTCCCAAGGACACTCTCTAATAAACCTTCTGCATGCTAATCTAAAGATTGTTTAGTAAGTAGAAGAAAAGCTTTAAAAAATTAGTAATTGGTATCCTCAGGGAGATTTGAGATGATACATATAAAAAACTGCAGCTATGCAAAAAAAAAAGAGAAAAAAAATAATTATTGAAAATTTAAAATATATTTGAAATTTAGAACCTAAAATAAAGTTGAGAATATCACAAAATAGTAGAAGGAAAATAAACAGATGACAAATATAACAAAAACTTAAAGGACACTGAGAATTATTCTAGGGGGTCTAATGTTTAGATTACTAAGTCTGAAAATTACATTTTTTAAAAGGGGAGAAGAGAAATAAGGAACAAGTAAAATAAAATATCCGGAGCTTGCCACTGGTGGTGATGAACACCTATAATCCCAGCTACTTGGGAGGCTGAGGCAGAAGGACTGCAAGTTTGAGGCCAGCCTTGGCTACTTCACAAGATCTTGTCTCAAAATAAAAAATAAAAAAGGCTGGCAGTGAAACTCAGTGGTAGGGCAGAGCTAGATTCAGTCTCCAGAAGCAAACATACATGTGTATACATGTATGTGTATCCACAGATGGAGAATGGTAGTCATTAGACCAAACGTACCACAAGATAAGCAAAATGGATTTTCAAATGGCCTACAACTGGACATATCTTGTAAAATTTCTGAACGCCAAGATTTCAAGATAATTTCTTAAAAACGTCCAGGAAGGGGCAAAAATGAAATGAGCAGGGCATCTCATTGCTGATGCTAGGATGCTAAAAGAAAAGGGCAGGCCCCCAACTGCCTTCTTCAGCTTCTACAGGCCACATACCCGCTGTGGTTCAAGATCTCCTCCTCACATTGCTTCAACTTCTGGTTCCCGTTGTCACATCTCCAACTGGTGACTCGAACCCTTCTGCTGCTCTTTATAAAGATCTTTGCGATTACATTGGACCTACCCAGAAGCCAGGATAATCTCTCTGTCTCCAGATCATGAATGCATCACATCTGCAAGGGCAACATAGTCACAGGTTCCAGGAACTGGAACATGGAAATCTTTGGGGGCCATTATTCAGCCCAGCAGAGTCCTACTTTAACGTCCTGCTCTTCATGTGTTGATTTTATTTTTAAAATTATTGTTGTTATTATTAATCTGTTGCTGAATTGTATTGATTCTACTCTTTTAAGTGGCTTAATCTAAGTGAACCCTTCATTTTACTGCCATGGTCTTAGTTCAGTCTTCCCTCATGTTTTTGCCTAGAATACCTCAGTGATGAGCTGTTCTGATCTCCCACCTTTCAGCCTATCTCTCTCCCTCTCCCATGGCCACTGGAGTGAATTTTCCAAAAAGCAATCCAATCTGTTACTGCCCTATATAAAAGAAAATATATCCCCATGGCCCTCAGAATAAATTATAAACCCACTCGCATTTGGCCCCTGGCTACTCCTCTCCTCCCTCATCCACCACCAATTCCCAAAATGTACTCTCACATGCAGTTATATGAACTTCACACACTTTCTTGGATGAGCCATATTCTCTCACTTCTCCTCTTGCATTTCTTTCTCTGCCTGGGAGACCCATCCCCTTCCTCCTCCTGACCTACTTCCTATGTCTCTCAAGATTCAGTTCATTCATACTTTATATCTTCTCGGATGCCTAACCTGACCACATCCCCATGCC
>PVLC010026746.1:0-22414 GCA_004027655.1 Graphiurus murinus
CAGGGTGTCAGTTTCTTTGTTTATTTGTTCTTTTATTTCTTTCCAGTTCTCTCTGCATTCTTTCTGGAAGTTTTGTATCGCTTCTATTATTAAAGATCTGAATTGTCCTTCTGGTAAGCTCTGCCATTCAGTGTCATTGAGTTCTGTTGTTGTGGGGTCATGTTGACTCATTGTTTCTTTGGTATTTCTCCTTCCCATGATTTCCCTGTTCTTAAATTTATAACTTTGCTGCTCTTGCTCGCTTTCTCTGAATTTATAGGTTTCTTATTTTTATTTTCTCTCTGTGAATGGTATCTTGTACTGAGTTGCACTTACTCTGGTATTTCTTCTGCCTGCTCTATGGTGTCTTTGGTAGGTTTCAGTTATTGACTTCTAGGATCTAGCAAAAGCTAAAAAGCAACCAATCCTCCGAACAAACATACATAAATCGAAACAATGCAAAGTGAAAACAGAGTAAAAACGGAACAAAACAAAGCAAAAAACCCAGAAAACAAGAAATGTCAGCAAGAAGCAAAATGAAAATCCCTGCAAGTTTTTAAGAACAGACCTGATTTGGCCTCTGTAGATATTTTGGGTAGATTTCTGCTGCTGTTGGCGGCCGACAAGATGGCGGCTGCTACTGCTGTGCACGTGCCGGCTCCCCCGTTCTCCCTGGTCTGCTCCTTAGATTCCAACCAACTCACTTTTCTTTACTCACTTTTAAGCTACTTTTCTTCTCCTTTCTTCCGTCGAGAAGCTGCTCCTGCGGCAGTTTTGATTCAAGCTCTGGAGTGCAGTTATCTCTGCTTCGGCTCTATGGGGAGAGGTGAGCTGGGATGGTCCTGCGCGGGCTTAAGCTGGTGGTACCACGAGTTCTGGTCTCTGTTCGAAGGTGCCTCGAAATGTCACCAGGCTAGGATGGGTGTTCGGGAGTCGCTCACTCCACGTCTGGTTGGTGGGGATGCAGAGGTTTGTTGTATATTTCTTTCTTAGTAGACCCCACACAGGGGCCGGCTCAATGGCGGCTTCCGCTCAGAGGCGTGGTGCCGTGGCCACGGAGACGGGCTTTTTGCTTTCCCTGGTCAGCCTTCCGGATTCTGCTCAGCTGTATTCCAGTTTTTGCAGCGTTTTTCACCCTTTTGTTGCTTTTTTCTTCTGTCGAAGATCTGTTTCCACGGCTGATTTGAATTGAACTCACAGCGCCTCTTGAGACGTGTCTCACTCTGTTGCCATCTTCCCGGAAGTTCCGCAAGGAGATCTTTTTATAATAGCATTTCTCTGTTCCATCAGTTTCCTTAGGATGTTATTAAATGTTACAAAAATAGATATTAATTACTAGACTATACTAATGAAATAATAATAACTAACATTTATTGGCTGCTTTCTGTATTCCAGACTCTGTTCCAAATGACTTGCACTTATTAGCTCATTTTATTTTTAAGACAACATCATGAGGAAGGGATATCATTATTCCCCTTCCACAAGTGTAGAAACTGAGCCAGAGCGATGGATTTGCCTAAGCTCACACAAGTAGTAAGTGGAGGAACATTAAGTACTCAACCTGGCTCCAGAACTTCCCATTCTTAACTAATAGATGATATTGCCTCTTTTAAAATGTTTGGTTAAACACAGTTGTATTTTTTAGACCACAAGTCTTTTTAGGGCCTTTCATGCACTTAAAGGGCAGTGTGACCCTACTGCTTGAGGAATATAGGAAATATTTCCCAAGTGTACTTGGCATCAGGGAGAATTTTCCTTTGGGCATTTTATGGGGCATTACTGTTCTGCAGAACACAGATGGGGAGACACTGTTCTTGCCTACCTCTGTAAAGACCTAGATGGCCAACAGAGAGTGCTCTTCTGCACATTATTAGTGGCAGTCTTGCTCATTTCTGCAATTTCAGAGGCCGATTGTCATGAGGATACTATTTCTTCCTTTAGTGACTATATGGTTCTACTGGTCAGGGCCACCTTGATCAGAAGGCTGCAATAGGAAAGTGATCTCTCAAGCATTCCTTAGTACACTCAGAATCAGAAACTCAGAGATCCAGAACCCACACTTACCTCCAATTCTATTTCAGCTGGGTCTCATCCACCTAAACACTGTGTACATAGGTGATAACATGGCAGAGGCTCTGTTAATAGATTGAACCATCTGGTTAAACTCTCCCTCCTTCCTGACTCTCACTGAGAATGCTCAGAGGACTCTTCCTTGGAAGCCATGCTCAACTGAGAGATACAGAGTGTTTCAGAGCCTCAGTCCTTGAGCTCAGGAAACCCTTTTTATTTATCTGCACACCTTACCTCATTAACTCCAGCTCTATCCAGCTGCTCCAGGCCATCCAAATGGTGGAGATGGAATTTTCAAGGTCATAGAGCTCCAGAATTGGAACTTCTTTTTTTCTCCCCAAGTAAATTCCTAAATTTTGCAATATTTTGAATGTTTTAAAATCCTCACATCAATTCTCATTTTAAAGGTAAAGATAGGAAGTAATCTGAGTAAGTTTATATAACTACCTATATGCAGGGCCATGTTTTAAACTTAAATCTTATGACTCTGACTATTCTTTATTCTATCTCATGTTCAGAAGAAAAAAATGCAAATGGACGTCTTTGATAGTCCTGGGTCTTGTGCATCTTACTTTTTACCATCTGGCAGCAACAATACCTCTTTAGTTAATATCCTTTAGAGAACCACAACCCTCAAACACGGGAGCAGTGAGAATAACACCCTCAAGCTTTGTGGATCTGGCAAATAAGTTTCCCTTTGTTAAATTAGTTTTATGTATTTGCTAGGTAGTTCAAAAATACAGTGAAAATATGTAGAAAAGAAGAAACAAAAAGCTTTATAGACTTTATCACCACTGGATCATTAGGGGGTACTAGGGATATTTTCTTCGCTGGATAGATTTAAAACTATACAGTGTTCAATGAGGAAGGTGAAGCAGTTGAAGATTTTAGAAATGAGATCTAGAGCTTTTCTAGGGTAGGAAACTGACTGTTACTTGCATATAGTTTGATTTTAACTTTAAGAATCCATTGATACTTAAATTCATTATTTCCATGATATAAAAACCATATATTCAATACCCCAATTATCTAAAAAGTAATCACTTCACAAACATTTCTCCCATCCAGCTACCTTTTCACTACCTGTTAGTATTTGTATCAACAGAAGAAGAAAACAAAATAAGATGTGAAGATTTGATTTAGTCTTTTTGCTACTTGTTCTTTTCTCAGCTGAAAAGTTTTGATGGTATTAAGGTTTGAGGTTTGAAGTGGTGGCTTAAACTTAAGAACTTTAAAAACATATTTATGTAGAAATAGGTAAGTAGAGGCCTAGGGATTTTACAGATGAGTAGCAACACAAGCTAAAGTAAAGGAAATGAAGTTTTTATCTCTCTGTCCTTTTTTGTATCTACTTTCAGATATTGAACTGCATAAATGGCCTCATCAGCCCATTTTATGCCATGCTCATCTGTGGGTAAATTATAACTATTATTATTTTTAATGTAACATTTACCCTGACTACAAAAAATAATTTCCTTTATAATAAAAAATTGGAAAATACAGAAAAATATCAAGAAAATTAAAATCACTGGGAATAACCAGTATGAACAATTTAGAGTAATTCTAACTGATGTTTTTGTATGTATGCTTTTACACACATACACATACACACACATACACACACATACACACACACACACACACACACACAGATTTTAATACAAAATTGGCCTCATGAAGATTCTGGAGTTCAGTTATTGGCAATCTCCCGCTCTTTCTCTGCTTTACCTTCTGACATGAAGACAGCATTTCCAGAGACTGTGAAAGGGCATTGGAGGCTTCATATTTGTGAGGATCTCTGTTATCAGGTGAGAGTGGATGGGGAGAGAAGCTGAGAGCGACTCTGTATGTCCAGGAGCTGCTGGCCATGTCATCAGGAGGCAGATAGACCTACACTGAGATGGCAGCATTTGCCAGAATATCTACTCGCTCTTGTAATGTGTGTGTATGGAGCTGGGGGGCTGAGAAGGGAGTACTGTTGACATCCTCATCCCCAGATGTGTCCTCAGTGGGCAAAGATAATCAGGAATTGCATGTTAGTCATTATATTTAGGGAATCTAGTCTCAAAGGTAGCGATTACTGATCTGTTTTTAATCTCTCTCCTCAGAATAGATTTCTGAGAATTGCCTCAGCAAGTTGGGTGTGAAAAGTTGTTGCTGTCTTCATTCCTCTTTGCCCTGCAGGGTGTTCTGTGGGGAAGTGAGCAGGTATTCTTAATTAAATCCAGTTCTCTATTCTGAATGGTCCCTTCCTCTGGCTCCTTTCAAAGTAGATTCTGCTATTTTGCCATACTCTAGAGGAAGGGGAGGATGAGGTCAGTCTTGCTCACCTAGTTGTGCTATCTCATCCTAAAAAAGGCTGTATGCCCTGCCCAGATTCCCCATATGCCCCACTCCTCATGCATTTCTGTCCCTACCCAGGAACTTAGGTCATAGGCAAAGCTGGAAACTATCTAGGCCTTCTGTAGCATCTGATAGGGGAGGTTTGATGGGACTGGGGATGTGGGGTTGGGCCTTGGCCTTACTCAGGGAAGCAGGAATGAGGTATGACTAAGTCCATAATATGGCTCTCGTTTTATTTTCTTGTTTTTAACGTTAACTTTTCGCCTCAATTCTCAAAGAAATACAAATGTAGCATATTTTTCATTAGCAAAACAATACTTATTTTCACTTTTAGCTTAAAAATATAGAATCTCCACATTGAGAATCTGCTGCTATGTGGCCCAGTTCAGTCTCTCTTGCCTTCGTGGCATTTAGGGAGTGAAGCCTGGTGGCAAGGTCTGGCAGTGTCCAGGTGGCCTTTGTTATTCACTGTCTCTGTACCCCAGTAGCCACAACTCTGAAATTGGGGTGGAAAAACTGGAAGATGGATAGGGTTTGTGGTGACATAATTCTGTGGTGACATGATTGTGTGTGGTATTGATTCTTTAATGTCAGGGTACAGCCGGGCGCAGTGGCATACCCCTGTGATCCCAGTCCTTGGGAGGCTGAGACAGGAATATCACAGGTTCGAGCCTCTTCAGCAACTTAGTGAGACCTTGTTTTAAAACAAGCCAAGCTTGGTGGTGCATGCCTATAATCTCAGCACTTGAGAGGCTGAGACAGGAGGACCAAAGGGTCGAGAACAGCCTCAGCAACACGTAGCAAGACTCTCCGCAACCTAGTGAGACCTTGTTTCAAAACAAAAAATAAAAAGGGTTATGGATACAGCTTGGAGGTAGAATGCCTGGATCTAATCCCCAGCACCACACACACACACACACACACACACACACACACACACACACACACACAATCAGCATATGTGGCAAACATACTCAAAATTCGAATTTCTGAGTGACAGATTAGAGATTCTAATTCAATCATTCTGGAATATAGCCCAGGAACCTGCACTATAGCAAACATCCAGGATATTTCTGCTAATGGATTTTCAAGAACAAACTATAAGAAACACTTACATGATAATAGAATGTACCCCTACTAAAGTGAGAAATGAAAGGAAAAATTAATTTTCATGATGACAAACACCTTGTCACTAGCTCAAATAGCTTAATTATTTTCCTCTTTTCTTCACTGTTCCTTATTAACCTCCACTTAACACAGTCCCTGACTGTTGAATCAGTCATGAAGTTTGTAATTTTTCTTTTGCAGTTTTTTTCTTCCAACATAACATCTCCCTTTTACCCATGGCACTTGCTAGAATGCAGGTGCTAGCTACCCCTGCAACTCATCTTTCGGCCATTCATCATGAACCCTCATCGTCCCATGTATCTCCAAGCCTTTGGGTGTACTCCTTCACTCAGGGATGCACAGGCTCCATAGCCCTGTCCTTCTGAGAAGTCTGATGGGGGACACTCAAGGTCATTCTTACATCTATCACCCTCTGGACTTGTGGTACTGCTATACTCAGATAACCTGTGTAGATCCCAGTTTCTATCTGTGCGGTGAGAGGGCTTGTTTAAATTATATGTGCTTTAAAAGTAGAGGCACACAGTCACTTTTCTGTTCCCAGCTATTTCTGATTTATCTACACATGCTGAATAATACAACTCTATTCTTTTAAAGGAATTGGTTCTTGTTTCTTCTGAATTCCTTCAACTGAAGAAAAACAGAAAAAAACAGGTTGCATAGTTGTTGGTTTTGTTTTGTTTTTAATATACTTTTGTTGGTGCATATAATTACACATCCTACTGCTGTTTAGAGTGATAGAAACATAGATGCACACAACGCTCGGTATGTCTCCCTCCCTCTGGATCCCATTGTTTTTGTTTCGTGTGCTTCAAGAGAATGGACTCAATGTCACAATAACCACAAGGAAGGGTCTGGATATGGGGTGAGGGAGCCATCTGGCCCTTGGCTCTTCCTGCCTGTGAGACCCAGGTCACTCCTTCAGGTGGAGGCAGCAAAAGGAAAACACTGCCAGATAGACTACCTGTCAGAGAAAAGGAAGAGGAAGAAACGTGGAATGTTCTCTGGCAGCCCTTTCTCTCCTTCGTCTCCCTTTTCCACATGCCCTCAGGCTTCTTCCACTTTGGATTTCATCTCTTTGACTCTGGGTGCTGGTCCACGATGAAACATTTGTGGCTTAGGAATTTCCCACTGGTTTTGTGTTTATATTCTATTTAGAAGTATGATCACTCCCATAAAGTTTTCTAAAATGTGAGCCTCTTCCCTTGCTTGCATCTCCTAACCAGAGGGTTTCATTCTGCCCACCCCTGCACGCGGCTGTGTTCAGGTGAGGGGCTTCCTGGCTGGAGGTCTTATTTCCTTGAAAAAGCAGCTGAAGATATATCTCTGTGTTTAGAAACAAAGTGGTATCCAGATTGAAATGACTGAACTCACTTTGCTCGTGGAGGGAACTGTGTTATTGTTCTTGGGAGCTTTTCTGGCTACAGGGGGAATAGGCTGGGAAGGATGCCAACCTTCAAAGGAATGATGGATTGGAAGGTGCAACTGCTCTAAGTCTCCACGGAGAACCTCTCCTGAGCCCTCCTGGTAATGACTAATCACTTCAGCAAAGTGAGCAGATTTAGAATAAAAAAGGTGTTGAGGGACTGGGTCCTAGGAATCATAAGGATTAAGAATGAAGTTATTTTATTGCTGTTTTGGTCCTAGTTCTTCAGGACCTTGCGTGTGATGCAGTAAGGAATGTCTGGAATGGAGGTGGGAGGTAGTCTGGGCCCTGGTCTTGGATGCTATGTCACCTGCAGCCAGTATGACTGGGCCGAAGTCACTCACTCCCCTGTCTCCATGCCATTGCTTATGTTCCTCCAGCACCAATACCCATTGACTCTGTGTTCCTGTAGCCAAAAGAGTCATAGCAGTGTATGAGCTTACAGATTAAGATATCCTAAAAAAGAAAAATGATCACCCAGTTTGCCTTTCCTTAGACAACAGTATGCCACTTTTTGAGGGGTTGCAGGTCACAAATGACGGACACAAACAAACAATCGTGTAAAATGCAGCAGGGAAATGTTTAACCAGGGGTTTCCTGTAGTTAGCATCCACACTTAGTTTTCAGTAATTTGAGATAGTATGATTAATCTGTAGCACACAAGGGGTGTCTGGTCTATTGGCTAAAGCCATGACAACAGAACACAGACTACATGGAGCAAAATGTGAGAGCCATGTTCAGGTGCTGGTGCATTGTATCTTTAGAGCTAAATGCAGTTCTTCATAAAGAGTCCATAGTCCACTGTTTCTGGTTCTCCACCCACTGCTCTTGAATTATTAAGTTTCTTTCCCATTCAACTTCAGTTGAAAATCATTTGTAAACATTTGAAACATTGTTTGAGCCATTAGTCCCCCAGATCCAATAATGTTTTTAGCAGAAATGAGTGCTCTGAAAACAGAAGATGTGGTTCTTTGTATTTTTATTTTAAGTAAATGAGTTAAAACTATTTATATTTATTGTGATTACTAACATGGTTGGGCTTATGTCCACCACTTTTGAGGGGTGCAAGGCAAAATGCATGTGTTTTTGATAACCATACTTTATCTTTTATTCTTTCTCCTCTTGGTAGTTGCTTCCTTCCTATTCTTCTTTTCTCTTTTTTATTTCTCTGCTAGCTTAGAAGTAATAGCATACAGTTTTCTTATGTATCAAATATGAAGTTTTCTGGTAAAGACAGAATTGTTCAGCAGCTTTACCTTTTTTAAGCAGTCAGATAACCTACAATTTTTAAACTGCCTAGCAGACATATTCCGTCCTCTCACCTACATCTCCCCTTAATCATCAAATTAGTTATAAATTTAAACATTTTATATTCATCATCTAATACATATAAATTATGAGGCTTTGTGGTTTTGTTTTTTGTCTTTTTTATCCCACATCCTTTAGCATTCCCTTCACTGTTGGTCTGAATGGGAAACTCTCTTAGTCTTTGCATGTCTGGTAATGTCTTTGTTTTGTTCAGTCCTGCCTGAATGGTGGCGAGGTAAAGTACAGATCCTAGACTCATTTTCAGTTACAAGATCTATCACTCATTGCCTTCTGCCATCTAATTTTGTTGATAATACATTTGTTCTAAGACTGTTTTCTATTCCTCTGATAATAAACCCTTTGGTCCTGCTGTCCTGTAAGATTTTATCTTCATACTTGTCATACTATAGTTTTACAGTGATGTCTAAGTATAGATTTATTCTACTTAGTACTCTAAAATCACTCCATCTGAAGTCATTATTTCATTATGAATTCATTACTCATTATGAAGCCCATAATGGTGAATCTCTGTGTGATATTGGGGCTGCCTACAGATCAGTCACTGAACCAGCAGAAGGTTGGCTCTTTCTCTTCCCATTTCTCTAGATATAAAGCCCATACAAGTTATAACCCACTGTAATTGTCAGCAACACTTTTCAGTCTCCTTTCATGAACATCAGGCATCTGGGTCCAGTCCTTCCCTATCCCCCAAGCCTAACCTTGACTTCAGCCCTATCAGGCAGGCCCTTGGCTTCTGTGTGCTTATGGTCCATGAAAATGCTTAACTTGGTTTTTTTGTTTTGTTTTTTGGCATTTTTTTTTTAATTATCTCATTTTACATTTTATCTGCCATTGCCTTTTGTGCGAAGAATTTAAGGCAAGGAATTTTAGTGCCATCTTTGGCCTTCTGTGATTTAACTTTGGGTTTCACATCTACAGAAGGATAATAAAAACTGCTCCATCTGTGAAAGCACTTTGTAAGTAAAAAAGGAAGACTATGACCATTTTTATAATCAGTGTAACTGGCATCACATTTTACTACTGCTCCATTAAGTGAAGATGTTCAGAATGAGGGGAAGGAGATGTAGGAATGAAATACCATAGGTCATAGTAGAATTAAACATACCCAAAGTTTTAGTTGTCTGCTAAGTGTTGTCAGCAGTTCAGGTCACAAATTAAAGAGTGGTTTCTAGAGGTAAATGGATTGTGGCTCTGTTTTCATTTTACTTTTAGAGTTGCATGAAATGAAAAGGAAATTTTGTTTAATGGCCTTAGAACTGGCTTACCACTTATTGGAGATTTTTATTTTTCTTTTTTTTTACACTATTTTTATTTTTTTTTATTTATTTATTTTTTTGCAGTACTGGGGATTGAACTCAGGGGCATTCCACCTCCAAGCTATACCCCTAGCCCTATTTTTTTTTTTTTAATTTTTTATTGTAGTAATTCGTGCAATATAGCATACATCTTTGTTAAGTACGAGTTGCTAACAACATATTTGCACACAATTCTCATTTGACCCCTTCCCCAATTCCCACCCCAATCCCCTCCCCTTCCCTCCCCCTCAGGTTCACTTCGGTGAGTGACCTTGATATGATTGTGTAATTCCATCATGTGCTTTAGGGCGTCCCTCTGCTCTTATTCTATTTTTTAATCCAATAATGGAATCTAGAACATAACTTACCATTGGGTACTTAGGTACTTTAGTAAAGTCTGTCTAAATCAAGCTTTCTCTAGGTATAAAAGAGTTTATGTAGCTTTATCTTTCCAATGCTCATTACTGTCATTTCATATTGTTAGTATTAAAAGCCTAGGAGGGTGCACCATAATGATGCTGCTTCTTAGCAGTTTTGTCAACTGTTTTGTGTACTTCATCTCACAAATAAGACAAAACAAAGAACTGTGTTTGGTCAGGTGGCAAGAATCAAAATGGGAAGCCACAGCCTAAATTTGACCTCGGATACACAAAATTAAAGGTTTCTCCCTCTCCTGTTGCCACACTCTTGGTAACAGTCAGCTAGAGCCCTGTTTTGCTCAATCTTTAACTGGCCATTTTTTTAGATTGAAAATTTGGTTCCTCTCTTTTTCTGTCCTGTGGCACATCCCCTGGAGTCTAAAAATGCTCCATACACATTTCCAGGCGGTGGCTACATAATAATCATTCTCTCAAACTGAAGTCAACGAAAACAACTTCCCAACTATGAAAATTCTATACAAAACCACACTGTTAGTATTGCCTGTAGACAGGCAATGCCCATCTGCAAATAGCTGTGGGTAAATAAAAAAATAAATTCTGCCTCTCCATTCCTCATCCTTCTGTCCCACCTCCATCGCCAGGCTTTACAGAGAACAAAGATAGACCAAGAAAAACTGCAGAGACAGATGAGATCAGCTAGTGGAGGTGCCTGAGGATGATTGGAACAGCTACCAGAAAGATTAAATCTAGCCCAAATTTTAAAATGCTGGGAAAATGTCCAAGCAGATGAGAGCATGAAGCATAGGAAAGATTTTAAAGTTGTATCATTTAATGAGCCTGAGGCCATATTGGGCCAGGTGGACCATTTAAAGAAGTAGACACTATTTAAAAGGACAAGTATGATTCAAAATGATAGGTATCACTTAAGAGGGCAGTCTTCCAACACCATACCTTCCACTGAAACTACTCTGTATGATACTATAATGATGAATACATATTATTTTACATTTGACCAAACTTATAGAATTCAAAACATCAAGAGTGAACCCTAACATCTATCTTGGGCAATAAAGACATGTCAACATGGATTCACTAATTTTGACAAATGTATCAATCTGGTGGAGGGTATTGTAATGGGAGATATTATATATGCGTAGGTTCAGGAAATATATGGAAAAGAAATACAAGAAGAAAGGGAGAAAAAGGGAAGGAAGAAAGTTCAATAAAAGAAATTATGAATCAAGATTTTATATCCAGGTAAGCTGTCCTTCAAATATCAAGGCAATAGTGAAGCAATTGTCATCTTATAAAAACCAAAGGATCCTGCATTCAGCTCTTCCTGGAGAATGTACTAGAGTAGAGGTCAACCACTTATGGCCTGCTGCCTGTTTTTGTAAATCAAATTTTATTACAGCACAGTGGAAGTTATTTGTTTACATATTGTGTGTGGCTGCATTTTCCTCTACTGCATGGTTCAGTTGCAATTGCAACAGAAACCATAGGCCCCCAAAGTCTAACATATTTATTGTCTGGTCCCTTATAGAAAAAGATATGTGGACTACTATCCTAGAAGAATTCCATGTAATGACTGGAAAGACTTCAGTACAGGACTGATACTGATAATAGCCTATATTGTATATATCAGGCTAGAACAAAGGTCAACATAATTATAGAAGACTATTGTAAAGAGGCAAGCATGATGACACACACCTGTAACCCCAGTACTTGGGAGGCTGAGACAAGATTGTAGGTTTGAAGCCAGCCCCAGCAATTTAGCTAGACTCACATCAACCTAGCAAGACCCTGTTTCAAAACAAAAAAATAAAATAAAAAGGGCTGGGTGTGTAGCTTGGAGGTAGAATCTTCCTGGGTTCAAGCCCTAGAACCACACACACACACACACAAAAAAAGTAAAAATGCAACTAAAAAAATGAAAGAAAAGGGGATATGGAAAGATGAAAATAGAAAAAATTATAGGCAGGAGATGAGTGATAAAGAATACACTCCCCCAGTGAACTCAGATATTTTAGATGGCAAATAGTTAAGAGAAAGGAAAATTTAAAAGTATAAGTATAAAGATAACCATCAGGACAAAATAAGAAACCTTTCTAGATGGCAATATACCCATCTCATATGGAAAAAAAATTTAATTTCAGCTTAAGTATTCCTATTTATATATTCTATATGAAAGGCCTAACTACAACTGTGATTCCCTTATGCTAAAAATAATGGACAAGCATACCATGACAATAGAGAAATAGTAGCAATCCTGATATAATACAGAATTTAAGCTGAAAAGTATTAAACATGACAAAGAAGGATACTTTTTAATGCTAACAGCTCTAATTTACTACACCTATATTTTAAAAAATTACCTTCTTAAACTCCTGGATGAAAGATAACATATAAATTAAAATAAAAGAGTTTAAAAATGATGATAATGTGGTTGTTTCTGAGTGACTTCCTTTATTTACCAAAATGTTTTCAAACATCATCCATGTTGTAGCATATACAGTACTTCATTCCTTTAGTACTAAGTAAATATTCCATTATATGGATATACCACATCTTATTGATCTCTTCATTTATTGATGGACATTTGATTGTTTTACTTTTTGGCTATTATGAATAATGCTGCTATGAACAATTAGGTAGTCATTTAGAAAAAAGACTTAGGCCCATATTTCATACATGAGAATAAACTTCAAATGGATTAGGAATCTGAATGTAACAAATTAAAAATTATAGTAGGAAACTGGCAAAATTTGAATAGGGTCTATATTTTTTAAGTGATATTATACAAAGTAATATTGCAGTAAATGTAATATTTACTAATAACATTTGCAGATTTTAATTTATGTAAGATACCATATAAGATGTTAGTTAATATTATGGTAAAGTGGATGAAGGGCATGGGGGAACACTCTACTCTTACAACTTCTCTCAAAGTCTAAAATTATTTCAAGATAAAGTTTTAAAATATACATGGTTCCTGACTTACAATGAGACTACATCCTAATAAATACATTGTAAGTTGAAAATGTCATAAGTCAAAATGCACTTAATACACCCAACCTACTGAAAATCACAGCTCACCAACATGGTACCTCATAGAGTATCTGTTATTTCTCGTCGTGATTTTATGGCTGACTTGGTGCTGTGGCTCACTGGTGCCACTCAATATCAAAGGAAAGTATTCTATTGCATACTGCCAGCTCAGGAAAGGAGCAAAATTCAAAGTATGGTTTCTATTTTATATATATTGGTTTTGCAACATCATAAAGTTGAAAAATCATGAGTAGCACTATCATAAATCAGGCACTATCTATGTTAGGTAGCATGCCAAGAAAGTAAAGAATAAAAATATTCTGCAAAAGGTGGAAAACTAGACCAAGGCTTATCCTCAGAGCCTATGAAAGGAAACATACTTGCACCAACAAGGCAAGGGAGGTGGTGAGAGGCAGCCAGGCTCCATTTGAGCGGTAGGGCAGGAAGTAGCAGGGATACAAATCAAGAAGTTATCATGCCGTTTGAAGTTCATTTTATTGCTCTAATGTATAGGATAACAGCTATATCTTTAAGATGGAAATTTGTATACACACAACAACTCACACACATATTGTACATATATAAATATACAGGTATTATTTTGGGGGTTTAACACCATTTATTTCAAAGCTTTGAAGCTTGATGATATGAATTTACATTTTAAGAGATGAAAGAATAGGCAGAAAATGCTCAGGAAGTAAATGATGGTTATCTTCATCTTAAAGACATCCATACTTTAACATTAAGGTTCAAAGTAGAGGTGGTGGTGGTAAGGAGCTGAAATCTTAAGAAAAACAGAAATCTTTTAGCTTTTGAAAAGTATCTACTTCTTTAATTATTAAGAAGTTTTGCAAAAATGAGAAGTTTTCAAAAACCAATTACATGATGTTTCCCTTCAAGACTTATTTTTGTTGTGAGAGAATTCCATTAGGTCAGGATTTATCTCCATCACATGCAATTATGGATCATGCAAGACAAATCTGGCTATTGAAGAACCACTTCTGTAATGTAAGAAAATCCTGAAGAAAAGGTTCATTGGTTTCTCTGTGGTGTCATTTCTCCATCCTTATATTTTTGTCATAAAATCAAGCAGGAGTCATGTGTGTCCTATTTACATATTCGAAATTTAATCTCCAGTGGAACAACATTGAGAGGTTGGATTTTTAAGAGATTATTAGGTCATGATAATCAATGTTATTATTGTGGGAAAAGTTAGTTAGTGAAGGAGTAATTCCTAATAAAAAGGTGAGTTTGGCCCCCTTCCTTCTGTCACTTACAATGCTTGCTGCCACATTATACACAGGAAGAAAGCCGTTGCTAGATATTGGACCCCTTATCCTTGAGTTTCCCAGCCTCAAGAACTAAAAGTAATAATTCTCTGTTCTTTGTAAGTTATCTAGTCGTAGGTGTTATAACAGTACAAAGTGTCCTAATACAGTATGGTTTTATTGTTTTGGTTACTATATTGTTCTTTTGGAATTATATTTGTAATAATATATAATAGTTTATTAAATAAGGACTGGTGTAGTCCCTTACATATGAAGTTGGTAGTAGGTTTAGTTATGCAAGCCTTATTATAGTAGTGTTTCCATAAGACAATCAAATTCATATTACTTCACCTAATAAGAGCTTTTTTTTCCCTCTGAGAATATAATTTACCACATATACAAAGACCAATACAATTTGGATTCCCATGGGTATCCTTATCCAGCATTTTGTTAGAGGGAAAATTGCCTTATGCATACTCTGAAATAATTGAAATAATTGGAAGTATAATGAGAGCCAATATTTAGAAGCTCCCTTGTGCTTCTTTCTACTCTGCAAAATAAAATGATCACTAAATGCATTCATGTTTTAAAATTTAAGCAGCCTTAGTAAATGAATCTTGTTTTCTAAATGTGCAGGGGACCAATATAAGGTGGTTGTATCCCTAAAACGGTGTCAAAAGATGTTTTTAAACTTTCCAATACATTTGCAAATTTACTATGATGGAGTGGCAATTTGCAATATAAAACTGATTACAGAAATCAAGATATAGTTGAAATGTGTTTTTAAAAATTCATCTTATTGCCTGTTCTGCTTTTTTGGATACATGTAACATCATTGATCATGTTGTCTATGTCCTTGAGAGAGTTGTTGGCTTGTTTTCCTTTTTAGTGGTTGATAGGAGTTGTCTTAAAAGAAAAGCCGTTTATTTGTGTGGCTTCAGGATCCATTTTAGCATCTGACCAAATTTTACATTCTTATTCACCTTTTTCTTTTTAAAAATAGACTTTATAACAGTTTTAGGTTGAAAAATTGAAAGGCAAGTGCAGAGATTTTCTGTATACCCATGCAGAAAATAATCTCTCCCCCATTATTCCGTACCAGGGTGGACATTTGTTATAATTAATGAACCTATACTGATACATCATTATCACCTGAAGTTCATAGTTTACATTAGGGTTCACTCTTAGTGCTGTATATTCTATGAGTTTGAACAAATGTATAATAATATGTATGTACCATTATAGTAGCGTGAGAGTAGTTTCACTGCTCTCACAATACTCTTATTTTCCACCTGTTTATTCTTTCCTTGCACTCTAGTCTGTGAAAACCACTGATCTTTTTACTATCTCCATGGTTTTGCCTTTTCCAGAATATCATTTGTCTTTGTTCACAAATGCCATGATTGTCTAAGTAGAAAATTCTAAAGAATCAACAACAGTAAACCTTGGACTAATAAGCAATTTTGGCAAGATTGTAAGATTCAAGGTTAATATACAAAGACCAGTTGCTTTCCTATATACCAGCAATAAATAGTGGAATTTGGAATAAAAAATACAATACCATTTACATTGGAATTCCCCCAAATGAAATACTTTGATGCAAATATGGAAAAATATATCCAATATCTGTCTGAGAAAAATCCTATAACCCTGATGAAATAAATGAAAATCTAAATGGAGAGAGATTCTATGTTCATGAAAAACTTGATTGTGTCAAGATTTCAGTTCTTCCCAAATTGATCTATAAATTCAATACAATCTCAACTAAAATGCCAGAAAATAATTTTGTGGATACCAGCAAGCTAATTATAAGGTTTATATGGGAAAACAAAAATGGAGAATATACAACACAATTTTGCAGAAGAGCAAAGTCAGAGAACTGACACTACCCTACATTACCATAAAATTACAGCAATCCAGACAATGTAGTATTGCAGAAAAGTAATCAAATAAATAAGTGGAACAGAATAAAGGTCCCAGAAACAGATCTATGTAAATATAGTCAATTAATCTTTGACAAAGGAGCAAAGTCAATTCAATTGACTTTGGAAAAAAGTTAGCCTTTTCAGCAAATGGTGCTGAAACTGGACATCTGCAGGAAAAAATCCTAAAGTGGAAGGTTGGATGTTTTACCTCATATGTAGAAGCTGTGAGAAATTGGGATACAGGTGGGACAAAGGAGGAGAAACCCTAGTGGAGTGATGGTGGGGGGCCTAAGGGAGGGAGGCAGCTGGGGGTATAGAGACTAGATGAAGGAAATACTTCAATGGACATGATGTACATACCCAAATTTATCAATACCAATCTCAGCGTCATGCACAGGGAGGGTGAGGGAGCAGGATCGGAGCCGGAAGAAGGCTCCCTGAATGCTATGTGCATTATGTCTCCATCACTCTAAACTTCATCATGATGTATCATTACAATGCACCAATTAATAATAATAATGATAATGACAATCTCCTTCAGAAATATTAACTCAGATTGGATCACATCCCTAAATGTAAAATGCAAAACTGTTAAAAAAATTCTAAATAACCTAGAGTTTGGCAATGACTTTTAAATACAATGCCAAAGGCATGATCTGTGAAAGAAATAAAGCTAACTTTATTGCAATTAAAAATTTCTGCTCTGTATAAGACATTACAAAAAATGAAAAGAGTAGCCACGGACTGGGAGGAAATATTTGCAAGACACAGACCTAATAATGCAGTGTTATATGCAATGAACTCTTAAAACCTAACAGTAAGAAAACAAATAACCTAAGCCGGACATGGTCGCCCACGCTTGTAATCCCATTATTTGGGAGGCTGAGACAGGAGGATCCGGGTTCACGGCCAGCCTCAGCTACCTAGTGAGGCCCTCCAAAACTCAGTGAGACCCTGTTTCAAAATAAAGAATAAAAAATAGGGCTGGGGGTATAGCTCAGAGGTAGAATGCCCCTGAGTTCAATCCCCAGTACCGCAAAAAAAAAAAAAAAGATAAGAAAACAACCTGGTTAAAAACGGCTGATAAAGGACCTTAATGGAAATAGCATCAAAGAAGATATACAGTTTTCAAATAAGCATATAAAGATATTCCACATCATGGGTCATCAGGAAAAATACAAATTAGAACAATAGAAAGATGCTATTACATACCTATGATCTAGAACATAATCTAGAACAATGACCAATACCAGATGCTGGTGAAGATGTGGAGCAATAGGAATGTTCATTGACTGCAGGTGGAAATGCAAAATAGTACAGCCACACTGGAAGACAGGCTGGCAATTTCTTCCAAAACTTAACATATTCTTACCATTATAATCCAGCAAATTAGTGCCTTGGTGTTTACTAAAAGGAGTTGAAAACTTATGTCCACACAAAAACCTGTACAGGGATGTATATCACAGCTTTATTCATAATTGCCAAAACTTGGAAACAACCAAGATACCCTGTCAGTAGGTCAGTAGATATATAAAGTATGGTACATCCAGACAATAGAATATTATTACTAAAAAATAATTTTTAATATTAGGAAAAGATACAGAACAAACATAAAGGCATATTACTAAGTAAAAAAAAGCCAGTCTGAAAAGGTTACATATTGTATGATTCCAACTCTATCATATTCTTACTCACTTTTTACCTGGACTTTTTACATTGTGTGCCCAGTGTTCTACAAGAGACAGTGTCATATGACCAGGTCCCACTGATTGGAGACCCAGCTCAGGATTTAGCTTACATTCAAGTTTAAAAGTCACATTGAGGCAAACAAAGTCTGAAAAGGAGACTGGGTAAGATAAGCTTGGTTTTCTTCTTTAGAAAATAGTTTTGGAGACTCATCATTAGACTATTGTTTTATATCTTCATCAGAGAAGGGGATAGATTTATGTCTATTATAACATTTTAGACTCTTGAATACCAGTCATATCATGTACTTACCAGTTCTGTGATCTTGGGAACATTTCCCTATCTGGAAATGAGAATTTAGTTTCTACTTAGCAGAAAAAAGGAACAACTAATTAAATATTTAATATTTTTCTAATTTTGTGGGACATCCTCATATTTAAAAGTTAAATATGAAGAATTTGTTGTCAGTCCTCATATTGGTCAGGGTTCAACACAACAAAATCTAGGTAGTTTGAGCAGAAGCAGAATTTATTAAAGGATATTAGGTGGTTAACATGCCACCAGCAACAGAGCCCAATATGCCATCTGAGTTATTTTTGGAAAAAATATCACTATATTGTTTACACAAGTAGCTACCCCGCTGTCTTCAGAAAGAAACTTCTCCTTCCATAGTTACCACAACATAAGCATAGATTCTCCCTGTTTCCTTTTCAAATTATTTACTTCTGCAGCTAAATTTCAGAGCCAGGTCTCTAATTGGCAGAACATAGTCACCTGACACTGTAAACATTTGGGAAAACTAGTTTTCTAGTTGCTGGGTTAGGAATATCAATAAGGAAGGTATGACATTTCAAGAATGTTGGAAAGGTGCTGGACAGGCAGAAAATAAGATAGCACTGCAAGGACATTTGTGTTGCAGTAGATTGATTCATAAAGACAAAAATATATCCAAATTAAAGGAAAGTGACTTTGGTTTATTATTCTTTCTTCAAATCATTTTTTTAAGTAGACTTTGTTTATCGACATCTGTGTCATTTGCCTTTGCCATTCAAATTTTTATCTGAAAACAAGTGATCTCTAGACCCCATCCTGCTCCTTCCTGCTCCCCGTACATATTATTGAGATTTGGTATTGATAACTTCATATATAAACATAGCATTATTTTAACTGTTTCCTTAATTGAGTCTCCATTTTCCCCTCCTCAAATCCGCTTTCACTATTCTACTGGTATCTCTTCTTTTTTTTTTATCTAAACTTCCTTTTATTTTCCAATTTCTCTCTAGCTGCCACATATGAGAGGAAACATGACTTTCTGAGACTGGCTGATCTCACTTAGCATAATATTCTCTAGTTCCATCCGTTTTCCTGAAAATGACATAATTTTGTTCTTTTTTTATGGCTGAGTAAAATTATGTTGTATGTATATACCATACTTTCATAATCCATTTATCTCTGGGCAAAATGCCTAGGTTGGTTCCATAATTTGCGCATGTGAATTGTGCTTCTTTAAACATGGATATGCATGTATCACTATAGTATTCTGACTTTAATTCTTTTGGAAACATGCTGAGGAGTGTCATAGTTGGGTCATATGGTATTTCCATTCTCAGTTTTCTGAGGAATCTCCATACTGATCTCCATAGCATGAGATGTATCACTGAAGCCCCTCCCTCTGTCTAGAAATCATCCATGTCCTTGACTATGCTTCACACTTTCATACTTTATCCCCAAGATATATTATGTGTAATATAACTACAGTTTCTAGTAAAAGTCAACACATGGAATACCTGTAGTATTTTTGACAATTTTATTGTTTAAGTAAATGTCACTGTTTATAGTAAAAAAAAAAAAAATCCATAAGCATAGATACACACACACACACAGCATCTTACCACAAACAAAAATAAAAAACTTAAGCAAATTAAACCTAAGGGGAAAAACACATTTTCCTTATCTCCAAACCTGTACTGTCTTTCATCATGTGTCATCACAAGTTGATCTATTTCTCAGCATGGAAATAATGAAATTATTTTTCTCCTTCATGACATGGGAGCCTACTAAGTTTTTTCTTCTAATATTTTTTCTTTAGATATTATTCTGATATTTCTAATATTTTTCCTTTAGTCATTATTCTCTTATCTTACCTGTTAACCTGAAAGTGATATCAATAAATTGAATAACTGTGTAGAAAATTAGCATGCTAGTACAATGATTCAACTAGAAGAAATACGGGCTCTTTTAAAAATAAGTATTTCTCTCTCATTGTAGAAGCAATATATAGTGATGATTGGAAATTTAAAAATTAAGCAGTCTGAAAAGAAAAATCAATTTTTCCTAGTGATAGCTTTAGAGTTGGCCTTTTGGTATATTTTCTTATAGTGCTTTCTCTGCATACATGCTTGGGGGTTGAGGTGGTAAGGAAGAAACAGGGCAGTTGTTTATACAAAACTGAAATCCAATTGAATTAATATAATGTTGAAGCCTACTATTTCACATATGTTATAAAGTTTCCCATGTCATTTAATAGAAATAATAGCTAATATTTATTCAGTATTTACTGTGATGGTCATTCTTCTAAGCACTTTGTATATTGACTTATTTAATCTTTTTTGGAGTCTTTACTGTAAGAACAGTTATTATCTGCATTTGTTACATAAGGAAATGAATCACACACGTATATAAAAAGTTGTCCCCATTCACAAAGCTAGCAAGTGGTAGAGCTGGGATGCAAACCCTGATCCCACTGGGGAATCTATGCTTTTAATCATTATGCTACAGTTTCCTAACATGTACCTATAAGGATACTATAGGATAATTCATATATATATATAATTCAGTTATACATAGCATTGATTTTGCTTTCTTTCCATACTATATTATTTTGTGAACACTTTCCCTGGCCATGAATATAATTTGCAAACATAATATGTAATGGCTGCGTAATATCTATGTAACCATCAGTATGAATCTGAGAGGCTAGTTTCAGTTTCTAAGAGAGTAAATGGTGCTTCAGTAGAGTCCATAGTTAGGCTGAGGCATGACGGATCTTTGGGGTCAGGAATTGACACCTCAGCATGATGCAAGACTCATATTAGGAAACTATGGCAGTGGAAAAGGTTCCACAGGTTACAAAGGCAGGAAATAATTTAATAAATTGGCTTCTGGAAAACCATGAGAAACTTGACCATTTGAACAACTTCTGAAAGCAGGCAAAACACAAACCTTTTATGGCCTGCATCCTCATTTTCCCAGAGTCCTGTTAGCCTAGGCAATAGAGCAAATGAAATAAATGATAAGAAAACAAGGAAGGCAAAGCTATTATCAGAATTGCTGTTGTAGAGGGATGCAGCCAGCTTCATTCCAGAGATCTCTTCCATGGAAAAGGATCCATGGAGAGATGCTCAGGCTACAGTAGAAAGAGTGCTTCTAGGTCTCTATGAATGTGATGAGCTAAGGCAGAGCATGAAAGTTGTTATATTTACTCAGTTACATAGAAGTAGTGATCAGCAGGCCTGGCAGAGAGGAGTCCTATTTGCTTCTGGGCAGAACTTTGCCTCCTAGATAATAAAGACTCCTACCAATGAGATTTTGCTGACTACAGTTTTCCGGATTATGGAGAAGAATCTCTGAAGTGTCAATCATAAAATTCAGGTCCAGAAATTCCCAAGTCTTCAATCAGAGAACGGGAAATTGGATTCTAAGTGTGATCAAAGTCTCTATTGAGCCTTTAGTATTCTTGAAATTCACTAGAAGGGCAGCCCCAGCATAAGTAAAGTGCTACTGGTATTTGTGGGGAGGCTTTGATCTTGGTGGTATCTCATCAGGCCCTCTGCAAAATTGACCCCCATGTTAGCAGCTGACATGGGTAGAGCTATTGTATATGTAGCCATTGTGACTGCCACAACACTCAACTTGCCATTTACTGTAATAGTATATTAGTTTATTTGGCCCCTCTGTGAAGATATGCCCAGGTGTAGCCCAAGATGCGATAAGACATCATTAGAGCCAAATGAGAGACAAGCTAATGGCATCAATGCAGAGGGAAGAACCATATTAGTTGATATCCAAAGATACCATTAGAGTTTTTCACCAATTCATATAGGCAGTATACCAAAGTATTTCAGGCCAGCATTGCAACAGAGGACCATGTCTAGAGGATGTCTCTCTTTAAACATTATACAAAGTAGGTTGCAGGTTGTCATCTTGCTGCTGTTAATAACATTGGAAATGACAGATCTGCAGGGGCATGTACAGCTGCAACTGAGCCGAATGAATTTGTGACACATTGTAAGTGGGCTCACTTAGGCATAGCAGGTACAGTGACCAACAGAGATGAAGTTCTGTATCTTAGGAAAAGCATGACTGGAAGGTCACCAAGGATACTAACAGAGTTTTTAGTTAGATTCAGTCAAGACAAGGACAATGTTTAATTTATATTTTTGACATTCTTACATTCTGCCTTAAATTGGACAGTTTGACTTCAAAATTTTTTAAATAAATGGATGAAAATCTTTTAAAGGACACTGATGCATCTTTTTTT
>PVLC010026747.1:0-22526 GCA_004027655.1 Graphiurus murinus
CCTTTGGCCTATCACAGCTGGCTGCCACCTGCACTCCTTCCCTAGAGCTTCTTTTTTGTTATTGTTTTTGTTTTTAGTACTGGAGATTGAACTCAAGGGCATTCTACCTCTGAGCTACAACCACAGCCCTTTTTATGTTGTTATTTTGGAATAAGGTCTTGCTGAGTTGCTGAGGCTGGCCTCCAACCTGAGACCCTCCTGTCTCAGCCTCCAAGGTACTGGGGTTACAGGCGTGCATCACTACACCTGGATAGAACTGCTCTTGCTGAGCTTGTTAAGAGCCCCCCGATTCCCGAATCCTGTGGATTCAGGTCTCTTCTAATTGGCCTCGCTATGGAATGTGACACTTAGTGCTACTGCTTCCTTTTGGAATGACTGCATCATGGCCTTTCTCTCCTCTCATTCTCCTCAACCATCTGGTCACAGGCACCCATGGGATCCTCTCCCTCTGCTCTAGATACTGTATCTCCTTGGGGCTCCTTCCACAGCTCTCTGCTCTTCACACCATGTGCAAATTGTTCCTCAGTGCTCTGGCCAGGCCTGGTGGTGGAGATGCCTGTGCTGAGACTCAATGTCTTGAGACCAAGGCTTGTTGCAGCTGAGAGAGGGTTAGAGAATGGAGCCTCAAGTTTCCTCCTAAAGAGCTTCTCAAGTATCCATACCCCAAGAGCTGCAGGTAGCTGAAGGGGTAGAGGAACTGAGCCAGTCAGGAGATTTGATGACTGACAGCCCAGAAGAAGAGAGAAGTTGATTTTGAAGTTCTCACAGAGCAATGGCGAAATCCCAAACTAATTACAGGCAAAACAGATGGCCTCCATAGGTGGGACAGTATACTTCTCTCCCATCTTTGCACTGAGTCCTATATGGAAAACTTCATCTCCCCAGCTTCCAGCCTAGTAATCCTTGTTAGAAAACAGGTGGGGAGCACAGTGTGAGTGAAAGCTTTCAGCACCCTAGATGCCTATGGACAGAAGTGGATAAATGCAGGGGCTGCTGAGAGACCTCTAGAAACCCACCTGCTTCATTTGTGGGAAGGAAGGAATCCACTTGCTTCTTTTCTAAATTGAGCAATAACTGACATTAATGCAGCCATGCAATGGCCAGCAGTACACTGGCCCTCTCTCACACTGTGTTCTCAGAGATCTTTCTAGAATGAGATGGGCCTGGGAGAGTACATCCCTAGGGTTGGCTGACTCAGGATCTGGTGCTTGAGGAACCAACAACAGCCCCCCCCCCCTTCCTCCTGCCAGAATACTGTAACTGCAATCAGTCTATCCTGGCAGAAACTGCTGGACTCTTATGGGATCTTGAGGGCTTATTATAGTTATCAACTGTTGTTTGGTCAGGTCCTACAAGGGACAGGAAAATCAAAACACAGCACTTGGGAATGATGGATGATCTTCTTCAGGGAACACCACATTTCTTTCTCTGGACAGTTCCTGCTTTCAACAATCTTTTTTTTTTTTTTTTGTGATACTGGGAGTGGAACCCAGAGCTACATCCCAGCCTATTTTTTATTCCTTATTTTTGAAACAGGGTCTCACTAAGTTGCAAAGGGCCTCACTAAGTAGGTGAGGCTGGCCATGAACCTGTGATCCTCCTATCTCAGCCCCCCCCAAGTATTGAGATTACAAGTGTGTGCCACCACACCAAACTTCAACACTCATCTTAAGCGTATTTCACTTGATAGGAGTTCTCCCTTTCCCAGGGAGATTGAATTTCGCAGCCCCCTCCCCCCCCAGAGCTCCCTTTGTATGTCTTGCTTTCTTATCATTTTTTAACACATCACAATATTTTATTAGTTTTTGTGAAACTGCCCTGCCCTGAGGGCAGCACATCTATTTCTAATGACTACCATCCTGCCTGGTGTATAGAATGCCTCCAGGAAAATTTGAGTTAGTGAATGAATGAGGGTTTGAAATTTTGGGTGAATGAATGAATGAATGAATGAATGAACGAATGAATGAAAGCTTGACGAACTAGTTTGAGAAGTCATTTACTAATAACGGACATATATTCTTAAGTGTATGTGAAGCCAGAGAGGTTAAGGTACATCAGGAGGGTGACAACCAAGAGAGATATAGGGTATTGTGTAGCTAATAACTTTAAGAATGAGTACACCTTATTCATCAAATGCTCCATATGAAACATCAGGATGACATAAAATACTGAGCCCTCCCTGAGGAGGACCTCTTTGCAATGTATGGCCAGATGTGGTCTAAGCATTGAGTTGGACCAGCAATGCTTTGTGTTGTTCTGATTAATTTTACTGCTACTTTTCCCCACATCAGGTGGATCATCTTATGGAGAGAATCTTGATAAACATGTTCTTATAACTTAGTAAGACATTTAGAAAATTATTTCAAGTCTTTGTCAATAACTATAAACAATGTTGGTTTACTTGTCCTGTGTCATAACATTACACTGTCTGAAATAGTTTCTGGGTTTGTTTATGTAACACATCTACTTTATAGTACTAAGGGGCCAGCATGTTGGTCCATGGATGGAACAGATATGAAACTTCTCAAACTAGCTGCTTTTATACCTTTAAAAAGCTCCTTCCCCATAGTCCTTATGATGACAGATAATTTGGCCCATGTTCTACATTTTTAAAAAAGTCCCCAGCAAAGCTGGGCATGATGACACATGCCTAAAATCCCAGTACTTGGGAGGCTAAAACAGGAGGATTGTATGTTCAAGTACAGCCTCAGGATGGTAGCAAGACTCTCAGCAATGTCAAAAACAACAAAAATTTAAAAAGGGCTGGGGGTGTAGCTTAGAGGTAGGATGCCCCTGGGGTCTATCCCCAGTACCACAACAAACAAACAAACAAACAAACAAATAAACAAACACCAGTCCCCAGCAAAGTGCAGAAGGCATTTTGGTTGTGTGTGCGCAGGGGCAGAATAAGGAAGAATGGATGGGAACAAAGGCAAAGTTCCACCAAAGCGGACCCCAGCCACCTGACTCTGAGGGTTGTAGGTTTGTCCTGAAGTAGTGGAAAGAAATAGAACTCAGTTCCCTCAAGCTTAGCACCCCAGGTCGGCAGATCCAGGGCTGGGACACTCCCACTGCTTTTACTTTATTGCATTAGTCTGTTGACAAATAAACACATGGAAACAGTCCACAGCTGGGCACTGATTGAGCCTTCCTTCATAAGCACAGCAGGCCCCGTGACTTCTGTGAAAAATCATCTTAATCCCTCATTGACATCTAACCCACCTTCACATTTCCCAAAATTTCTTAGTCATGCTTGTCAGAAGGTTTTGATTGCAGTTCTTTTGCACAACTCTGCCCACATTGTTTACCTCTTTCTTTTGTTCTATCTTGGAGTAATTAGAGGCAGGGTGCAAGCTACCAGCATGATCATCTTAGGACACAAGCTGTCCCTGCTTGCGTTCACGAAGTAGGCCCGCTACCCAGGGACCACTTCTGCAGCGGTGGAGTGAGCTCTTCTCCATCAGATTGTGAGCTCTCAGGACCTCTGTCTGTGTGTCTCCCACCCTCCATAACACTCTGCTGGCTGCCTACTTGGTCCCACTCAGTCTGCCCTTCCATTCATGGACCGAGAGTCTTGTAGCCTCAATTGTATACAATATAATGAACTAATTTATCACTTATGCATTTGGATGGTTACTAGTCATGTCTCAGTTTAGAAGTATGGGAAAAATTGTCACTCAAATAATTTTTCAAGTTCTCTGGTTCAGTTGAGCAACCTTGGTTGAGAAAGGCTGGCGGAAATTGGGGTTTGCAGCAGCAGGATAAGAGATGAGCCATTCGCTGTCATCCTCATCTAAGGACAGGGCCTGAACTCCTTCCTGTGTGCAATGGGGGAGGATTTACCAGGGAGATAATGAAACTTATACCTCATGGTCTCTTACTTGTCCCTCCTGTAGCTAATCTTATATTGCTATTTTACAAATCTTTTTTTTCTTAGAGGGATCTCTCTTTCCTTCTCATAGGCTTCAAACACTGCTATGTGCTAAGCAATAGTCTAAGTGCTGGGACTAGTACAGTGAATAAATCAGAGAAAAATTCCTACTTTTATGTAGTATATGTTTTAATTGGGAAATGCAGATAATTTAAAAAGTAAATAACATATGTGGGATATATACATTCATGCAATATATAAGTGGCAAAGGAAAACCATATTGAGAAGGTGAAATGAGAACAGAGACGAAGGAGCCGGGCGTGGAGGCGCACACTTGTAATCCCAGCATTCGGGAGGCTGAAACCAGAGGATCCGGGTTCGCGGCCAGCCTCAGCTACCTAGTGAGGCACTCCGCAACTTAGTGAGACTCGGTTTCAAAATAAAGAATAAAAAATAGAGCTGGGGGTACAGCTCAGAGGTAGAATGCCCCTGAGTTCAATCCCCAGTACTGCAAAAAAAAAAAAAAAAAAAAAAAGAATAGAGACGAAGGAGGCCATGTGGGTTTCTGAGGACAAGGATGCTAGTGGGAGAAGCAGCAAGTACAACGGCCCTAGAGTGGAATGCAACTTTTCTTGAGATATAACTCACATGCCATAAAATTTATGTTCAACCATTACCAGTAGATAGTCAAATTCCAAAACATTTTCTTACCTCCAGGAAACATAATGAATAGTGTAACAGCACTATTCATTATAGCCAAGAGTTGGAAACAGTCCACCTGCCCATCAACTAGTGAATGGATAAATAAATGTGGCATATCCATACAATGGAAAATTATTTGGCAATAAAGAGAAAGGAATTACCAATACACAGTACAACATAGATCAATCTTGAAAACATCGTGCTATGTATAAGAAACTGATCAAAAAGATGCTATGTATAAGAAGCCTATCAGAAAGGACCACATATTGTATTATTCTACTTATATAAAATGCTCAGAAGGTGGAAATCTATAAAATCAGAAAATATAGTACTGATTGCCTAGGACTGCAGAAGGAGACGTAGAGGGTGATGACCAAGGGGTGCAGGGCTTGTTTTGGGGGTAATGAAAGTGTGTTCTAAAATCATGGTGATAGATGCACAACTCTATGAATATGCTAAAACCCCTTGAACTATGCACTTTAAATGGGACATTTGTAGGACATCTGGATTACTATATCTATATAAAGCTATTTAAAACAAAAGAAACTCCTCCATACTAATGTCAGTTACTCACTCCCTAGTTTCACCTTCTCCTAGTTTTTTTGTTTTTGTTTTTGTTTTTTTTTTTGTTTGTTTTTGCAGTACTGGGGATTGAACTCAGGGGCATTCTACCTCCGAGCTACACCCCCAGCCCTATTTTTTATTCTACAGTTTGAAACTGGGTCTTGCTAAGTTGTGGAGTGCCTCACTAGGTAGCTGAGGCTGGTCTCAAACCCGCATCCTCCGGTCTCAGCCTCCCGAATGCTAGGATTACAAGCGTGTGCCACCACGCCCGGCTACCTTCTCCTAGTTTTTGAAAACCACTTATCTGCTTTTTAAAACAAAAGTTTTAATTTAGATCAAGTCCAATTTATCTATTTTTAGTGGTTTTTTTCTTTCAGTGATAGGGATTGAACCTAGGGACTTGTGCATGACAGGCAAGCACTCTACCACTGAGCTATTATAACCCCAGCCCCCTTTCAGCACTTTGAGTATATCATCCCACTGCTGTGTGGCCTCCATGGTTTCTGAAAAAAAATCTGCTGTTAATCTTACTGAGGCCCCCTGTGTACATGATGAATCACTTTTGTTGCTTACTCTTTGTTTTTAGTTTTTGATAAGTTGACTATCACTTATGAGCCTCAGTGCAAATTTGTTTATCATGCTTGTAGTTCATTAAGTTTCTCAGATATGTAGATTCACATTTTTCATTAATTTGGAAAGTTTTTAACCATTATTTCATCAACTGTTTTTTGTCCATATTAGCTATATGTTGGTATGCCTGATAATGTTCCATATGTCTTTGAAGATCTATTCATTTTATTTGGCCTTCTGTCTTTCTGTTTTATAGACTGAGTAAACTTGGTTGTTCTGTCTTTAAATTTGATGATTTTTCTGCTTGTTTAACTCTGCAATTGAGGACCTCTACTGAATCTCTAAATTTCAGTTCTATATTTTTCAATTCCAGAACTTTCTATTTGGTTCTTTTAAAAAAATAACTTCTCTTTACATTGATATAATTTATATATATTTATTTCAGAATAGGTGTGTGCCACCACACCTGGAATTTTTGTTGTTGTTTTTCTTAAGACATGGTTTTCTTTAGTTGTCTTAACTTATGTATAATAATTGACTTAAAGACTTTGTCCAATAAGTATAGTGCCTGAGCTTCCTCTATTCATATTTCCCCCCATGCATATGGATAATATTTTTTTTGTTTCTTTGTGTGTCTCATAATATTTTGTTAAAAACTGGGCAAATCAAATAATATAATATGACAACCCTGGAAATCAGGTTATCACCCTTTCCCATGGTTTGCTGCTGTTACTATTTCCTTTTGGGGTTGTCTCTTCAGAGACTTTTATGAACTAATTCTGTAAAGTCTGTATTCTTCGTTGTGTGTAGCCACCAAATTCTCTGCTTGGTTAGCTTAGATGTCAGTTAATAATTAAGATACATATTTCCTTAAGTGTCTGGAACTAATAATACTCACTGTCTTTGCCTGGGGACTCTGTGGATGTGTTGAAAAATGTCTTCAACATTCTTCTAGGCAGCTGAAAACTCTGCCTTTGCCTTCACTTCATGCCTTTATGGAGCCCAAGGTGAGTCTACGTAGAGAGTTCAGGACCTTGTCAGGTCTTTCCTGAGCATGCGCAGAGTCTCACACATACACATGCCATTTAGATTCCTAGGAATAAGTGATAGCTTTCAAAGCACCTATGGACAGTTCATTCCCCAAATTTCATTTTTTAAAATATTCTGATAAGCATATTGCTTTCCTCAAATGCCGTCTACTGCCTCAAGTTTGCAAAATTAACCAGTTGCCTCTAATTCATTTTGAGAAATACTCCCAGTGAAAAGTCTTTTTTTTGTACCTGGCAAGATACAAAAAGTCCAGGAAATAAAGTCAGACTTACAAATGGGATCTTTTAGGGAACTACCATACTGATCAAACAATAATAATTCTCTGGGAATTAGGCTTTGAAGGAACTCCATCAGCATTCTGGCCTCTCCGGTGGCTGCCAGGCTGATGTTTTATAGTGTGACTTCAGGCCGCTGGTTTTGAATTTATAGCTGATCATTCAATCACCATAGAGCTGAAGCACGTGTGATAGGAACAGAACAAGTTAAAATGCCTAATAGTTCTTTGTTCTTTTCGAAATTCAGCCTTTTTTTTTTTTTTTTTTTTTTTTTTTTTTTTTTTTTTTTTTTTTTTTTTTTTTTTTTTTTTTTTTTTTTTTTTTTTTTTTTTTTTGCGTAAGCACTCCTCTGATTGCTGCTAGTGCTTGGTTTATTTTCAGAGTTCTGGAAAAGTTGATTCAGATCAATTTGCCTGTTTTCTCATTGCTTTTAAGGCAGAGAGAACTTTCAGTGGTCTACCCTGCCATTATTGGTGCTGTCGCCTTTCATTTCTTTTTCAGGAACATCAAGGAGGCACCATAGCTGAGACAAAGAAGGAAATGTTGAGGTCAGAGAGATAATGAGGAGCCCGAGCATGTAGGAGGGGCCTTGAGACCATTGTAAAGTATCTGGATTTTACTCAGACGTGAGGATTTTGGGTTGATGGTGACACAGTATGGCTTGGGCTATAACAGAGTTGCTCTGGCTGCTGTTTAGAGGTTATAACACAGGGAATCTGAGGAGCAGAAGAACAGAACCAGAGTCCTTTCCTTGGCTTGTGGGATACTGCATAGTGTGTCACTGGCCAGTCCTTTGACCCCTCTTTTACCCTTTTGCTCCTTTTAAATTGCTCCAGCTATACAGGATACCTGACTTTTCCTCACATTTTTGTCCCTGCCCCAGAGATTTCTGCACCTGCCATTTCATCTGTCTGGTACACATGCTTGCATGGCTTGTTCTCTTAAGATCTTTGTTTGAGTGTCACTCTATCAAGGAACTTCCTTGAATGTTTTATATGAAATGATAACCCCCTCTCTGCTTTTCATCTCTTTAACCTATTTATGCTTCTTCAGAGCTTCTATCACCATGTAAAATTGTTACCTGTCTTTTTTTTTATTATTATCTCCATGTGTGCTAAGTGTTTGTGAATAGGAAACTCACAGAAGAAGCTGAGAATAAGCAGAAGAGATCAGGGACAAGGGGGGAAATGGCCTTAAGGGAAATTGCTCCCCCTGTGGACTTTTCTCCTTGGGTGGCTATGGAGATGCCTAAGAGCCATTGAAGGATGAGGGCACTGGAAAAACCAGGCATGGTTGGGGGGGCGGGTGGCCTCCAGAACATTCTGTGCAGTGCCTCTGGGGAAAAGGGTATCTTAGGAGATGACAAATTACAAAAAGATGTCCCATTGTTTGGATTGACACAGTCCGGGATCAGAAAGCAGGACCTGGCAGGCAGAAAGGGGCTGAATTCCAGCCGGACAAGCCCTCTTAGCCATGCATGTTTATGCTGCATGCTGACTTCACAATTCTAGGTGGAAACCTGGCTACCCTTCCCTACAACACCAGGTTGTATTTTAGATAAGATTAGAAGGGACCCTGCGGGGAAGCAGAGTTCCATTTTCAATAATCATGGGTAGTTACCAAACAACAAGATAATCAGAGCTTGGCGCTGCTTCTAAGTACCTAACTTGGGTTTGTTTACCACCTCTAAGGTAATGAGCCAAAACTTAAGAATGAAACATTCAAAATGTTCTGTGCTCAAAAGTGTACTTGCTACTTGAAATAGTTTTCACGTGCCTGAGTATCTCTGCTTTTCAATGTAAATGCCATGGCACCCTGTGTGGGGAATACAGATTTCCCAACTCACCTCCTAAGGTTCAAAAAATGATAAACAAGAACAGGGGAAAGAATCAAGAAGTTAATCTAGCCCCTAAACATGCCCAGTTTTTGGTAACACAGATTCTATCTGAGGCCAAAGCTGCTTCCAATAAAAGGTGGTTGCTGAGTTGTTATAATACTTTCCACATTGAATTTCAAATTTTTTATTTATATTTTTTGCAGTACTGGGGATTAAACACAGGGCCTCACACATTTTAGGCAATGCTCTACCACTGAGATACATCCTCAACCATTTAAAAAGTTGTTTTTTTGTTTTGTTTTGTTTGTTTAGACAGGGTTTCACTCAGTTCCCCAGGTTGCTTTTGAACTTGGGATCTTCCTGCCTCAGCCTCCTGAATAGCTGGATTACAGGTGCACACCACTATGCCTGACCACATTAGGCATTTAGACCAGTGCACAGTGTGTCTGGAGGCCTGTGTACCCACAGACTGTCAGGTGAAGGAGGTGTGTTCTCGTGAATACACATGGAATGACAAAGACAATGCTACTCCTCCCCCTCCCCCCAGTCCCTTGGCACCTTGTGAGATTTCCAGAATATAGATGCAGTCCTAGGGAAAATGGAGGTAGGGTAGGGAATGCTGGAGATTAAACTTGTGCCATCCCAGTGGAGCAGAACTCAAAAAATTAACACGAGGTATTAGGTGATTCACATACCTAAAGGCAAACTGAGAGCTCACCCCCGCATAGGAGGAGTGTGTGTAAACCAGGTCCTTTTTTCATCTTTCCTTTCTATTCCACTCCACCCTTTCCCTCTATCCTCCTTTCTGTGATTCTATCATATACCCAATTCTGTGACAGAAACCAGCGGCTGCTGAGATCCTCAAGGCCAAGTCCAGATGACACTGAATATAAAACTAATTTGAGGAAAAGCACCAGGAAGGGTCGGCTGCAAATAGACCTTCACACAGTCCACCCTGTGGCCAGAGTGAGACGGGCTCATGTGAAGGACCAAGGGCAGGCTGGGTGTTCACTAATTCAGGACACCGCATGTGCCTGCCTCATGTGATACTGATATTCTCCCTAGTGGTGACGTGAGGGCTTTAGGGGGCATGCCATGGCTTTATTCTGTCCATTAGAAAGAGGTGCTGGGGCAGGTGCACCATCATCTGAAGTCATGGATTGCAGGCCTGTTGGAAGGCCATCAGAGATGAGGCTGGCATCCTCTGAGAAGCAGCAGAGCATGATTGTTAAGAGAGAGGACTCTGGAGCCAGAATGCTTGGGTTCAAAGCCTGTACTCTTTTCTGACTTGCTAGGTTCCAGAAATTTTTAAAAATCATAGAATAATATATAACAAAATTTGCCATTTTAATCATTGTTAGTATACAATTCCATGAGTTTTAAGTACATTCACAATATTGTGCGACCCTTACCACTATCTATTTTCATTACCCCAAACAGAAACTCTGTACCTTTAAGCAATAGCTCCACATTTCACCTTTCCTCTAGCCCCTGGTGACCTCTAATCTACTTTCTGTGCCTATGAATTTGCCTGTTGTAGATATTTCGCATAAATGGAATCCTACAATATTTATCTATCTATGTCTGGCTTATTTCCCTCAGCATAATGTTTGCACAGTTTATCCATGGTATGCATGTTCCAGATTTTCATTTCTTTGCATGGCTGAATAGCATTTTGATTCTATGTATATACCACATTTTGCTTATTCATTCATCTGTTGGAGGACAAGGGTTGTTTCTACCTTTTGATTATTGTGAATGATGCTGCAATGAACACTGATCTGTAAGGATTTTTTGGCCGGTTCTTTGTCCCTCAGCTTCCTCAAATGTGTATAAGGAGGATTAAATGAAGTAATGTTCAGTTGTTAGCCTGGTGATTAGCACAGGAAAGAGTCAACAGGTACCAGTTATTACTATTATTGGCATTCCAAGAACCATATGAGTCCTTGAAGCGATATGATTTGTTTTCCAAGAGCTTACCTGCTATGTAAAGTGAGAAACACTTCTATATCTACCTTCTGCACATCTAATTACTTTCCTAGATTAAAGATTAATATTTGTGGTCCTCCTCCTTCCTTCACTCCTACTTATCTCCTATACTCTTTTTTTCACCTCTTTCTTTCCCTCCTCGTCTTAAGTGAAGTAGAGCATGGAGATACTGAATTTTAATTCTCATACTATCAGCTTTCTAGGGAAGGGTAGAAGAGAAAATTCTCAATAAGAAGGAAGTCACCCAACAGGAATGAACTTGAGAAATGCAGTTAGTTGTGAGCACGTACTATGATTCTGTCGAGGCTATAGAGCTAATATACTTGTGGAACCAGTCACAAGAGTATGCCTGACACCTATTTAATACTTATTAGTGCCAGATATCTTAGACATATTTTTCATTAGCACAGCAAACACATGAGATAGGATTTATTATTGACATTTATCAGGTAAGAGAGAAGAGACCAAGGAAAGCTACATTAGTCAACTCTGCAGTGACTTTTATAGTGAAGACCTTGTCTGCTCTTCTACAATCAGCACTAGCCACCAGATGACTTGATGGTAGATGAGTAGAGGGATTAACACTGGCCGTATGGTGGGTGTGACACCTGCCTTGCCAAAACAAGAGTGTTGTTCATCCTTGGGTTCATGCAGATATCATTTCTATAGTCTTAGTAGAACTTCATAGCTACCCTTGGATCTAGCTCAGACTCTCTGATTCCAACAGGGCTTTGATACGTTGGCACAGATGATTTGTATTACCTAAGGTAACATTAGGTTATTCCAAATAGCATATTTAATAATAATTCAGTTTATTAAATAGTTTTAATAACTATTATTCCAAATCTTTATTGTTCTCATGACATCCTTAACAACACCTTCAGTTATCACTTTAAATATACGACCTCCTTTAAGGAAATGAGGTCACTAGGTCTGCATTATTACAGCTCCCTGACCGCAAGTCTTCACACATGCATCTCCACCCACACCACATTCCCTGTGGCTCGACAGGCCGCTGCATGATCTCTACCTGCCCTCTGTATCTCACCTACCATTCCCTTTGCTTCTAAGATCTAGCACAATTCATTTTCCTTTTCTGATTCTTTATTCTTTCTCTGTTGGTTTTGTTTTCATCAGTCTATAAGCATGCCCAAGTTTCTTGGGACTCTCAAGAAGAAAGAAAATTTCACAAAAATAAATAATAGCAACTCTAAAGTCCTCCTTTCTTATTTGGACAGGAATAGTGATCATCCAAAATCTCCTTCCTCCCTTCTTACTCAGATGTTTTCAAAGATTTGTTAATATTCTCCAGCTCTTCAATTCCCAAGAATTTCTTAATATACAGGAGTCTGATTTCATCAGCCTACTAAAACCACTCTTGTTAAGATCGCCATTAACTTGCTAATTTCCAGAACTAATCCACAACTTTTAGTCTTTATCTGACTAGACTTTTCTGCTGCGTTTGACAATGCTCCTCACTCCCTCATTCCTGACACCACATTTTCTTTGTTGTTCAAGGTCCTCTATACTGTTTCCTTCCTGGGTCTTCCCCATGAACTAGTCTTCCTCAATTCTTCTGTTGCCTGCAGTAACTCTGCTCCAAGCTATTCTCTTTTTTGACCATAATTATATCCTGGGAAACCTTGTCCTCTTCTGGTGGCCCAAGTTACTGCTTGTATCCTGATGGACAGCCCACACTTCTCTGAACTTCAGACTTTTGTCGCCTGTTGGGCATTTCTCCTTAGATGTTCCTTGGGCATTTCAAATTAGCATATACGGATCTTCATTATCTTATCCTGTAAATCTCCCTTTTATCAGTTGATGAAATCACCAGTTCTTTCTGGCACAAATTAGATCCTGGGGATATTCTCAAATCCTTTCTCTCACTGCTAATGCCAGTCTTCAGTTCTTGCCGGTTAGATCCCTTAACATTTTGGGGTCAGTTCATCTTACCATCTCTCACCTGCAGGATGGGAGTTGACTCTTTATTGGCCTTCCTGTGACCAGACTCTTCACTGCAAATGTATTCTCCCCATTGCAAGGAAAATACTTTAAAAAATATCTCACAAATCTGACCATCACTCTTCTGCTTGAATCTTGTTATTTCCCCCCACTGTCTGTACAAACCACATTAAAATAACTTCTTCCTGGCTGGAATAACCTCTTTCCCTTCCTCTCCTTTGGCTCAACTGAGCCCGTATTTTCTGTCTGTGTGATCTTATCTTTTATGGCTTAGGCCCATCTCAGGCATAGCTTCCCCTGAAAAATCATCTTCTGTCACCCAAATGGGGTTACAGAATCCTCCCAGGGCTGGCTTGTTGGATTCATTCTTCTGTACTATAACTCTGTCTGCTTTACCATACTGTGAGCTTCCTGAGAAAAGGTCTGTGTCTTATGTATCTAGGTTTCCCCAACATTCGACTGAGAATCTATCATATAATAGTGCTAAATTAGTATTTGATGAATAAATAGTTAAGCAAAATTCCTCTATAGTAGTAGTTCTCAAACTTTTTTGTTTTGTTTTGTTTTTGGTCTCAGGAGTCCTTTCAAAAGTTACTGAGGACTCCAAAGACTTGTTTATGTGGGTTGTATCTACCAATATTTGCCATATTAGAAACTTAAACTGAAAAAAAATTTAAAAGTATGTGTCAATTCATTTAAAAATACTTATTATGAATAAATATCATTTCAATAAAAATATGTTTTTATAAAACTAATTCTTATTTCCAAAACAATACATGAGAAGGCTGGCTTGTTTTACATATTGTAAGTCCCTTTAAAATATAGCTTGATAAGAGACAGCTCAATTCTCCTATCTGTTTCTACATTCACACTGGGGAGATGTATTATTCTGGTTGAAGTCAATGAAGACACTCCAGCCTCAGACCCATAGCTGGGAAAGGTAGGAGTGTTTCATTAGTTTTTTTTTTTTTTTTTTCAGATAATTGTGGATATTCTTTAGTGATTCTTCACCGAACTCTATCAGCACCTGAGAGTTAAATACAATGTTGAATAGGACACCCAATTAACAAACTCCTTCTTATACTCTGTTCAAGTAAAACTCATCGGCTATCTTGCTGTTCTGTCTGGACTTTTCACTCGTGCACGATTTTGTAACGTACTGGCTATTTCGAAAAAAACTGGTTCACTGAGTTATGCCAGTCTTCCAAATATTGATTGAGGCATTTTATTAAATAATATAAAATACAGTCACATTTGTGAATATTGCCACCTGTCTCATGAGAAAAGCTTATAAATATTGGGATGCTGTTAACTTCATATTAGCATAGACAAATCAAATTTCCCAAATCTTGTTCTTTCATTTAAAAGCCTGGGTTTTATCATTAGCAACAAAAACTGTGAGTTTTCTTTGATGTGGTGGGCTTACTTCATTCATTTTCAAGAAAATATTTGCCAAGTACCTTTTTATGGAGCTAACCATAATTCTACTGGGCATGACAGAAGTGTTAGATGGGTACCTCCCATTTTTATCATACAACACTTTAATAAAATTAATAATCTTTATAGCTTCACCAGGAATATTTAATAAGATATTTTATTTAGGGCAGTATATTCAAAATATTATTTCAACATATAGTCAGTATAAAGTAATTATTAATGAGGTATTTCATACTCCTTTCTTGAGTTGCATTTGAAGTATAGTATATATTTTATACTCAGAGCACTCTCAATTCAGACTAGATGCAGTATTTAATGTATACATAGAACTACTGCATTACATACCACAGGAATGGAACTTTTAAAGAACATTCTTCTTTTTAATTTAAAAATTTTTTTTGTACCTCTGAGCTACACTCCCAGCCCTCTTTAAAAATATTTTTATTTTGAAACAGGGTCTCACTAAGTTGCTGAGGGCCTCACTATGTTGCTGGAGGCTGACCTTGAGGCTGGAATCCTCCTGTCTCAGCCTCCTAAGTACTAGGATTACAGGATTCTTAAGCCGTGCCACCATGTCCAGCTTAAGAACATTCTTCATAAAAACATTCTTGCCTTTAGAAAAAAAAAATTCCTGTGAGTGTGTTTTGCTGAAGAATACCACGAGTGCCTATACAGTTTGATTCCACTGACTGCATTCGTACCAAGGGGACGGCTGTTTTACACTCCTTTGCTCCTGCACCACCAATTTAAATGTCAACACTGCACAGGGCAAATACTGTAGTCTTGGTATTATCATGAAAAATAGCCTTGGCGTTCTGCATCTCCTTAAAGGGTCATGGGGACCCCACAGCTCCACAGAACATACTTTGGGAAGCAGATGGGCTAGAGTTAAGTAGGATCCAACGTCGGCGCCTCGGCTTTGACATTTTGCTGCTTATGTGAAAGAAACACAATCTGGAACTCCATGTTGCAAGAAGAGTAAGCACATCAATTCACTTTGGACACACTGAAACCTGAGTTATGGCCATGACCTTGTGGAAAAAGTTTAAAAAAAAGAAAAGAAAAGATACACCAAGCCACTTCCAGAGAGCAGTCTCTGAGAGTTGATTTCGAAGATGGTTTTGTTTTCTGGTGTAGCGTATCTATACATCCCGTCGTGGGGAAGCACCATGGAGCTGGTCGAGTGGCTCAGGAAACAATTATAAACATTGCTGGGGCTCCCACATCAAAGCAGAGGGGAGGATGGAGTCGGTCAGCACCACTGCTGGTGAGATCAGCCGATAGCGCCCGGGGAGGCGGGAGGTGTTGTCTGCGGGCAGTGGGGGCCACGGGCCTGGGGCAGAGTGACTGCAGCAGGCTGGGCCAGAGAGGAAGCCCCCGGCTCCTGTCTGACCAACAGCACAACTCGCCTCTCTTCACCCTTACTGTGCAGCCGTGTAGCTGCCTCAGTGTCCACGAGAACCTGACACAGGGCAGGGGGCCGTCGCTGCCTGCCCCACATTTGTCTGAGGTGTCATACTTCTAGCTTCTTTCTCCTCTGTTATCCTGTCTGAGTCTTCACCCAATTGTGAGAGGTAAGCCAGGCAAACCGTGTTCTCATTTGTCAGGAAAGAGGCTCAGAGAAGGGGCCCTTCCAGAGCTCCAGAGCGAGTCTTCTTTCAGTAACCTGCCCCACGACGGACACTGGTGGGTGGAAATTTAGACTTCTCCCAGATACCAGGTCTCTGAAGGCTTGCTCCAGTGTATCAGGTGTATGCTCTGTGGCTTCCTTAGGCCACTAGGGCATGTGTGTGTGTGTGTGATGGGTTGGGGGGAAGTGGAGATAAGAGAGGAGAAGACAGGACAGGAGAGGAGAGGAGAGGAGGGGAGGCTGCTCCCCTCTCAGTCTACACAGAAAGACTTCCCTTGGAGCCTTGGAAGCCTTCCAGCCCAGCACACACCTTGCCACTTCTGGAGGAACAGGGTAGAGACAGGGGCTACTTGTCTCTGACTAGTGGGCTCCATTGAGAGAAAAACAGGCTTTGATTTGGGGTGATAGTTGCATGGGTGCAGCGGGCTCTCCTTGGTTGCCTGCTGGGTTCTAGAAGGGTGATTTGACAGTCCCACTTGGGCCCCCAGCTCAGGGGGAGGTATCTGATTGCCACCTTGCCCTTATGGAAATTTCTGGAATCCTGACCTCTAGGGTTCTAAGTGTAACCTGATGCATTACATTTTACTAGGTGTCCAGTTGCTCCCCATGGATGCTGGGAGATAACTGTATACTATTTTTTTCCTGGGATAAGAATCTGGGAGATGGAAAAGCAGCTCTCAGCCATGTCGCAGGTGCTGGGCTGCTGGCTGCGTCTTGTCCAGCCTCTGCTCTCACAGGGAGCAGCCTGCCGTACCACCCAATGGGCTGAGCTCAGCCATTAAACTCTGTTTGAAGTTTTATTTCCCTTTATTCTTGCTATCTCAGTGGGCAATCGCTCCCAGGACATTTTGTAACAAACAGCATTTTCTGTTTTGCAGAGAACACAGACCCTTGGCCTGCGGCCTGGCTGTCTCTGACAGCCTCGCCTATCCCTTCCCCCCACCCCAGCCTCCTTCTTTCTCTCTCGCTCTCTTTTTTTAAAGCAATGTTATCATTTACTTCCATGGGCCGCAGGTGTATAGCCATGAGGTTTAGCCAAGACCTGCTTCTATTTTGTTTCATTTCCCTTGTCTCTATCCCATTTTCCCCCGCCATAGGAACACGCTTATACTGTAAAGTATGAAATTCCGTGTGCCGTGGTGACATCTTCGACCCCTCACGGGGCCCCAGAGACTTAGCCATGAGTTCTTCCTCTTGCTAGATGCCCCCCACTCAGTGGGAAAAGCTCCCCATCTGGGTAGTTCCCCTCCCAGATGGACCAACAGGACCCCACACTGTCTTCATCCTAACTAGTTTCACCCCCCTGTCAGCTCATGGAATTATTCAAACAAGTCCATTACATCCTCTTAAGGGAGCCAGGGGACACCTCGTCTTCTAGTCACTGTTACGAGAACATAGACTCTTTGACTTTGCTGCAAATGCCCAGTGGGTGCCTAAAAGCACGATTAGAGACCTGACCTCTCTGACTCTGTTTTGTGTGCCTCTCCTTTGCTCTGAGGCACCTTGGATCCTAGGAACAAGGTCTGCTCTGTAAACATCTTATGATGAGTTCCGCCCTCCACCCTAGGCAACAACAGCTTTCTTGTCATCAGAAGGCCCCTCCAGACCAAATGGACCAGACCACATCTGCTCAAAATCACCTGCTTTGGCAGCTGGGCAAAAGCCTTTAGCTATGCAGGTTCCCAGCCCTGTCCCCTCACCTCTTCCTATACAACCTCAAAGTCATTGTCAGCCTCTCAAAGACAGGGCTAAGGACACTGGTCCCCTGCCTTCCTGGTTAAACTTCCTTTCATGCTTTTCAACATTACCTTTGCTACATGACCTTTTCTGTTTGGTTTTGGAAGTGAGCAGCTGGGCCTGGTCTTTTGGGTCCCCAGAGTCAGGCCCCTGGCCTAGGACACTTGTAATGTCACCACAAAGTTTGCCCCCCACAGCCCCTTCGGGTCCACTCAGCTCCCTAGAGCAACCTGCTGGCGCCCTGCATGGCGTACGGTGTCCTCTCCTGGGCTGTGAGTGTACATGACTCCCCAACTGCTGCCTGCACCTTCTGCCCCCAATGTCAGGACTCCTCCTTCCCCAGGGGGCAGAAGAGTGGACAGTCAGAACAGCACTGTAGAGAGTGTACTTCTGAACTGTGATCTAACATGTGGCGAGCCACTTAACATACTTGCTGTGCTTTTCTTTGCATAAGGGTTTGTGCTATAAGCCTCACACCCCTCTGTCACTCACCGTTCCTAGGTTGACTGTGGCTTTCTCCTCCCACTCCTGGGCTTGGCGAGAACTTTCTCTGGTGATAGGCATGGGGTGGGCTGGAAGTGCAGTCAACATGGCTGCCGTACCAGCTCTCTTCCGACTAACTCTCTGGCATGCTGTGGGCAGTGCCTGGGATTCCCCAGCAGGAGGATCAAAGGTGCCCTGCTCATTCACCAGCTCTCCCCTTCCCTCCCTGCCAGTGCTCCTGAGGTCTCTGCTTGAGCAGGTGAGTTGAACTTAGATCCTTGCCTTGGGTCCTGCTGTTTTGCACTCACGACAGGGTACCTTTCCAGGCCTCCTATTGCTGTGTGAATCCATTTCATTTTGTCTGCCTGTGGCATGGAATCCCCACATGTGCTTGTCGCGATATGTTACACATCCATTTCGACATTGATGGGCACAGAGGTTGCTTGTAAGTAACCCAACTGCTGTCAGGAATGATGCTGGACTGGTCTGCTCCGCCCCCTCTCCCTGTGGGTGGGAGAGAGGGGCGAGCCAGGCTCCCTGGAGTGCATGTCCAGGCGTGGGCTCGCTGGCCCCAGGGAGTATGCACAGTTAACCTCCCAACTGTCGTCAGACTTCTTTAAAGCAGTCGCACTAGTTTATTCTCCCACCAGCGCTGTGTGAGGGTTGACTTTCTATGCGTCACAGACTGGTTTCTCAAAAAACAGACACAAAAAACAGACTGAGATGGTGTAGGATGGCCAAAAGGAGGATTATGAAGAGACAGCATGTAGAGGGAAAGGGGCGGAGGAAGAAGCTGGACTGTGACCTGGTGGCTGACCTTGCAAGATGCTCTGGGCTGAGTGTCACCTGTCACAACACCCTGTTTAGGGACGAAGTGCCCGGGCCTTCTTGTCCTGCTTTGACCCCTGCATCTGGGGCTGGCCTCCAACACGCTTCCTGCTGACGGCGCACCTTGAACTCCCTTCCAGATTGGGGGTTGGCATGCACCCTCGCCTTGCCTTGCCCATTTGATAGGTGAAATCGATTGATATCAGTGTTGTTTTAATTTGCATTTCTTCAATCACTGATGACATGCAGCCGGGAGGAGCTGGCTGGTAAAATAGCCACTGTCTAGCTGCCACTTGGTAGCTCAAGCCCATAATCCCAGTACTTGGGAAGCTGAGAGAGGAGGATTGCTGAATCAAGGCCAGTCTTAGCAATTCAGTGAGACCCTCAGCAAATTTCCAAAAAAGGGACTCAAAAAGAAAAAGACGGGGAGTCTAACTCAGAGGTAGAATATCCCTTGGTTTAATCTGCAGTAAAAAAATAAATAAATAAAAAAACTACTGCTTGGGCTCCCAAATACCGCCCCTGTCACTCAGCCTAGCCCCTCTCTACTCGAACACCCTGGAACTCCTCATAACCCAGTGTCCACAGAAGTGCCCAGCACTGCAGAGTGTCTCTGTGACCCTGCCCAGGAATTTGGCCAGAGTCTGTTCTGACTGGCCAGTTCTGGGCCATATCTGCTCTGCTAGGAATATCACCCGAGTAGTAGCTATTTGCTGCTCCCTTTCTGTGTTGCCTGTTTATAACTTTCCCCATATTTCTATGAGGTTTCTAAACCTCACTCTCAATTCACCCAGGTAGACGCTGGTTCAAGTTTCAAGGCTTTGTTGGTGGTGAGGAGGGGGTGGGGAGGGAGGGTCTGGATCTTAGGCTGCATCTTGCAAGAATCAGCAGGTCTTCAGGCCAGGGTCCAAACAGACCAGGGCCTAGTAGAGGATTGGGATGAAGAGACTGGGTCCCCCTCCCTGGGCTCAGCCAGGCAGAGACCTGGGCCTGGGCCTGGGCCTCAGGTGGTCCTACTGAACACTCTGATGGCTCTGATGACTATCCTGGCCTGCCACTGCTTCCACGAAGGCTCAGGCTCCCACTCTGCTTCTCTAGCAGGGCTCCCCTGGCCTCGCTGCCTTGCTCTGGTCTCTCTCACAAATACCCATTTATAACCTTGAATCCTGCATAGTTGTCTCCTCCTCCTCCTCCTCCTCCTCCTCCTCCTCCTTCTCCTCCTCTTCAAATTTTATTGGTGCAGTATAGTAAATGTACATGCGGTGAGATTCAAAGTGATGTATTCATTTGTTCACACAACAGATCTCGGTGTGTTCCCCTCCTTACCCCATCTGGCTGCCCTTTCCCACTGGTACCTGCTAGTAAAACGTCATATTTGGGAATAATATCATTTGGTCCGTTTCCTTCCTCTAGTCTCCTTCTTCTCCTCCTTTACTCCCTCCTGGTCCCCTTCCACCACTCTCCTTCCTTTTTTGTCACAAAGTCCATTTTCTTTCCTATTTTCTCCTTAGCTTCCACATACGAGAGAAAACATGATAGCCTTCATTTCAGAAACATAAATCCAAATACATCCCTTGAATTTCCACAGTCTTGCCAAAGCTCTCCATTGCCTGTAGCATAAAATCCCTTAGCTCAGCAGCCAAGAGGCTCCCTCATCTGGCCCCAAACTCTCTCCCTGGCCCCAACCCTTGTGCCCTCCCTTCCTCGCCCCCTGCCTTCTCCTGTGTCCCCTGTCTTTGCCCACGGTGGTTCTTTTAGCATTTAATGTCCCTGCATCCCTCCCTTCCTGGGCAATTCTGGTTCACAGGTCCCCACCACATGCTCTGTGAGGTTTCCCTGACTCCTAGTGGACAAAATGAGTGGCTCTCTCTGCTGGCTTTTCCCAACAGGTGAGTCCTGAAGACAATGAAGAGTACTTGACCAAGGAAGGAAAAATGAGTCCAAGGAAGGGTCTTGCAGGCTGAGGAAGCCCCGGTGGGAAAGGATGCAGAAGGTTTTGGGCTCAGCAGGTGGAAGTTCAGGAAGGCTGGGCAGTGAAGTGTGCATGGTACCCATGTGTTGGGGACTGGGCTGAGGCAGCCAGAAATGAAATCAACGAGACAGGCAGGAGCTTTGCAGACTTACCGTCTGGCAACAGAGAGCCACTGAGTAAGTTAAGCAGAAAGAAATGTAGCCAGCTTCTAGTTGGGGTCCTCAGCCTCACCCTGGGGGGTTGTCCTTCTCAGCAGACTACATAGCTGGAGACTTTCCCCAGAACCCTCTGTCCTGGTGAGCTCCCACTGACCCTGGGCAGAGGATCTGGCCTTCCTAAGCTCCTGGAAACAGCTGCTTTGTTAATAGTTTCCCCCCAGACTAGTAGAATAGTGGGAAGGGATTTGGGAAGGTCAAAGGGGAGATTTAATAATGGAAAGAGTTCAAATAATCCTATGTTCATATATGAAGTTACCAATATCAATTTTAATATCATGTATGGGGAGGAGTGTGTAGCAGGGTGGGGCCCAGAGGGAAATACAAGTGCCGTGTGCACGTGCATTTCTTTAACTCTGAACTCACTCTGATGTGTAATTACAGTGCACCAATCAAATAAAAATATTTAAAAAATAAAAACTACTCCTGCCCCCTCAGGATCCTGGGACTTTTGCTTCAACGATATCTGGACACAAGTAAGCCTGGACTTACTCTGAGGCTTTACCCCATGTTCTCGTGGCCCTCGCCTGAGTAGAATGCTCTCTGGGGGCCAGCTTTGGGCCACAGGGAGGTCACCAGTGAGGTCGAGACTCATCCACCTCTTGTGAGTCTGCTGAATGTGCTGTTTGCTTCAAGTGGCTTTCAAAATCTAGGCTCTAACCAAGAGAATGTAGGTGCCAGAGGACAGGAGAGAAGGGCCCATGTCTGAGCCCCAGGAGCCCTGGAGGGAAGAGCTGGTGGTGGGGGCCCCACAGAAGCCTGTGTTTTCATTACTAAGCAATTTTAGGAGCAATGTGTTTGGAGGAAAAAAAAAAAAAAAAGGACTGTGGGGTAAAAAAGTCTGTAATAATGGGTGCCATGTGGAGGAAAGGCAATGTTACCCAGCGAAGAAACAGAAAACATGGTTTATATTTTCAACAGTTGGAGAACGAAATGAAAACTGAATATTTGCTGCACCTGTGAAAACATATTTGATCATGATGGCAAGTCCAGCGTTCTGAGCGCGGGATTCATATTTCATAACTCGTGTTCAAACAAGAAAAATGATTATAATGTTAAGTATTTCCTGAGTTTATTTTGATGGATGACAGAATAAGTACTGTATCTTTCACTCATTAAAATACAGATTGGTGTAATTTAATAAATGAACTTAATACACAGATGTCCCAGGCTGTTTTAGCAGGGTGTATATTAATCAACTTCTTTATATATGATCCTCTTTTATATTTTTTAAAGAAACTCGCAGGAGCCAAGAATTTATTAGATTTGCATGCTCTAGGACGAGTATCGGATATCAGGTCCACGCAGGAGTGTATTAAGATGAAACGGAGCCAGAGTCTGCGGAGTGGCCGAGCCCCCACAAGGGCTGTCCCTGGGCTCCTGGCTGGCTCTCAGGGTCGACTC
>PVLC010026748.1:0-22446 GCA_004027655.1 Graphiurus murinus
TAAGCCGGGCGTGGTGGCGCACGCTTGTAATCCCAGCATTCGGGAGGCTGAGACCGGAGGATCCGGGTTCGCGGCCAGCCTCAGCTACCTAGTGAGGCACTCCGCAACTTAGTGAGACCCGGTTTCAAAATAAAGAATAAAAAATAGGGCTGGGGGTATAGCTCGGAGGTAGAATGCCCCTGAGTTCAGTCCCCAGTACTGCAAACAAACAAACAAACAAACAAACAAACAACAAAAAAACCCCCACAAACTAAAAGGCTTAAAACACAATATTTATTGTCTCAGTTCTGGGAAGTAGGAGTCCTATATCAAAGTGTGAGCAGGGCCAGCTCCATCTGGAGGCACTCAGAAAGGATCTGTGTCAGGCTTTACCTGGCTTCTGGTAGCTCCTTGGCTGGTGGCAGCATTCCTTCAGTCCCCCATGGTATTCTCCCTGTGTCTGTGTCCCATTGTCTCATTTTAATAAGGACACCACCAGTCACCTGGGATCAGGGGCCCACACTCCTCTCGGATGACTTCATCTTAACTAATTACATCTACAATACCTCTATTCCCCAATAAAGTCACATTCTAAGATATAGGGGTTTGGACTTCAACATCTAAATGCAGTATCAGATGAGTTTATTTTAAAATCCACTGAGCCAATATTTACTGTCTCTGGGACGGTGAGTTACTATTTCATGCTACATCATATTTGTTTCCTTGCCTAGTAAGGACAATGAAGTTCACTTTGCTGCAATTTGGATAATGTGAATATGTCTTTCTTCTGTATTTAGTTTAAATATTTTTTAAAAATCAGATATATTTGGCATTGTATAAGTAAAGTAATTAACAATTTAAGAAATAGAACAGCCTTTCAATAATAAAGGGAGAGAAAAACCTGATCATACATGCCAACTAAGGGGTCTGTGTCAGCCGTTCTTCCTAGTACCTCTGGTCCCATGAAGTTTACATTGGACATGTACACATACACATATCATACATATGTCAGATCTGTTGTCTATTTAGAATCCCTAGAAACTCTAAATTCTGACTAAGGAGAAGGTGCCAAATAACCCATGCATATTTTACTTTTATTGCAGTGTGAAGCTATTTCTTATTTAGAAGGTGGCCAAGTAAAGCTGTCCTTTTTGACCTACAAGATGCATTTCTCAGTATGGTTTTATTGTAAAATCTAAAGATAATCTTTTTGGGGGGCTATGTAAAATGTAACTTTTCCTTAAGATGCTTGCTACTGGAGTGAATAGATTTTATCAAGCACAAGCCTTTTTGAGCATTCCACATTGCATTTTTATGTTACTTAGATATTTTGCACAGTAGGGCAAGATTTTTATATTAACAATAGAAACAAAAATATATTCAACAAAAAAGGAACATCTCTTTTTAAATATGCTTTTATTGGTGCACTGTCATTATATGTCATAGTGAGGTTCATTGTACATGCATACAGCACTTGGTGTGATTCCCTCTGGGTCTCATTCTCCCCACTCCATATATGTTAGTGAGGTTGTAGAACACGTTCATGTATAGAATCATTTGAATGTTTTCTTCATCCAGCCTCCTTTTTCTCCTCCCACCTTCCTCCCCAATCCCCTTCCACTGTTCTACTGCTCTTTCCTTTCATTTATCTGAAGTCCTGTTTCTTGTTTTCTCTCTAAAACTCTCTTTAAAAGAGGAACACTTCTTTTTAAAGAATGGTAATGATGAAAAACATTTCCCTGGGGCAAGGACTATTAACTTTCCTAGAAATTCCATAGCAATATCGAGACACAAAGCAGACATAAACAATGACCAATAAACCATATTTTACAACACTTTTACTGTAGTGAAGAATTTAAAAATGTAATTCCTTTTTTGTGTGTGCATATGTGTGGTCCTGGGGATTGAACCCAGGGGCATTCTACCTCTGATCACAACCCCAGCCCTATTTTATTATTATTATTTTATTTATTATTATTTTTTTTAATTTTGAAACAGGATCTCACTAAGTTGTAGAGGGCCTTGCTATAGGTTTCTGAGCCTGTCCTTGAACCTGTAGGACTCCTGTCGCAGCCTCCCAAGTACTGGGATTACAGGTGTGTGCCACCCTACTATAATTCCTTTATCTTGCCTACCCTAAGGATTTTTCTGGATTCAGTAAATAGGATTTCCTTCCTTCCATAAGAAATTCAGAAGACCTCAAAATCTGTACATAATATAAGGTATAACAAGCTACTAAAATGAGAGTAAAATGTACACTTCTTGTGTGTGTGGGGGGGTACTGGGCTTGAACTCAGGGGAATTCTGCCTTTGAGCTATACTCTAGCCCTATTTTATTTCTTATTTTGAAATAGGATCTCACTAAATTGCTGAGGCTGGTCTCAAACCTGTGATCCTTCTGTCTCAGCCTCCCAAGGACTGGCATTACAGGTGTGCACCACCATGCCCAGTTAAATGTATACATTTTTGCATTCAGTTCTTTCTTATAAATTGTATAGCTCTGGTTTATTCTAAGGTTTTGATATTACAAAAACATGCACAATGGACTTTCCACTTGCTTACACACTTGTTGTTCTACCAGTGTTTTGATAAATCAGAATGCACTGTTTTTAATATCCTCACCATTTCATTAATGAATAATCAGAAATCAAGATTAAAACACTTCAGTAAGAAGATCTATTTTACATATTATCCGTATTTTAATTTGACATGATCTATGCACATAGCTACTGTAAATTTTTCTATAACTGCCACCCTTTGAAATGAGAGACAGTAATGAAGGATTGTTTTTAAGCAAGATTAGAAATTACTTATTTGATTTCTTCTAGCTGTCATAAAATCTGAGCTTTCAAAATCTATTCTGTCCTGTGAGAGAGCTCTGTGGTTTGTATTTCTCAAGGTTATGTGACAAAGTTTTATCTCATCTTCATATTTATTTCTTTGGAAGTAAACATGGCTGAGGAACACTGATGCTGAGAGGAAGAAGGTGGGGAAACACAGGTGGGGAAACACAGTGGCATTTGATAAAGAAAGAGGATAAGAATAATCTGCTATTTTAATTTTTTAACTTTTTCTTCAGCAATTCTCCTACAGCAACAAATACTCTCCACAAGAAGCAGGAGAATATACTTGCTAAAGCTTGTGTTTGACTACTTGGGTTGGCATCTGGCCTTTACAGTGTGCTGCTGAGCAGGTTATTTAATCACTCCATGCATGCCTCTGTTTCCTTAACTGTACAATGGAGATAGACCGTAACCGTACCTTCCTAGAAGGATTAGATGTGACTTGTATATAAAGTGCTTGGAATGGTAAGCTACTAGGACTCAGTAAATGTTATAGATTATTACCAATGAGCTCTATTACTTAGAGCTCTAAATAAATTGTACAGTTAAATCAGTCTAGCAATGCAAATGATATCTGCTTGAAGAAACAAGAAATGTGTCAATTCTCTATGATTTTTAAGATCTTACAGAATTAAACCCCAACCTCTCATCCTGCATAAGAGTAAACTTAAGATGGATGAAAGATCTGGAAATTAGACCAGAGACTTTGAAATTACTAAGGTAGGGCATAAGGCCAATGCTTCAACATATAGGTTCTGGTAGAATGGTTCAGGAAATTAAAATGAGAATTAATAAATGGTATGACATTAAATTAAAATGTTTCTGTGCAGCAAAGGAAACAAGAATACAAAGAGAGAGCCCACAGAATGGGAGAAGATCTTTGCCAGCTACTCCTCTGATAAAGGACTAATATCTAGAATATAGAAAGAACTTAAAAGACTTACTATTAGAAAAAAACTTATCCAATCAAGAAATGGAAAATTGAACTAAATAGATCACAAAAGAAGAAATACAAATGGCCAGTAAATACATGAAAAGATGTTCAACATCATTAGTAATCAGAGAGATGCAAATTAAAACTACACTGAAATTCCATCTAACCCCAGTTAGAATGGTGACATCAAGAATATAAACAACAAAATCCAGGCGTGGTGGTGCATGCCTGTAATCAGTACTTGGAAGACCGAGACAGCCGGATTGGAAGTTGGAGGACAGCTTCAGCAAGTAGTGAGACTCTCATCAACCTAGTGATGAGAGTTATTTCCAAATAAGAAATAAAATTGGACTGGGGGGTGTAGCCTGAAGGAAGAATGCCTCTGGGTTCAACCCCCCAGTACCACACACAAAATAAGGAATATGAATAACAATAAACGCTGGTGATGATATGGGGAAATAAGAACTTTTCTATACTGTTGGTAGGATTGCAAATTAGTGTATTCAGTATGGAGATCACCAGATCAGTGTAGCAATTCCTCAGAAAGCCAAAAAGGAAATCACCATACCATCCAGGGTATCTTTCCAAAGGAATTGAAATTAGAATACTAGAGTGATACATGCATATCCATGTTTTTAAAAAAAATGATGCAAGTGCTTAAAAAGGTTTGTAAAAAGGTAGCATTTCTTTATGTTGTTAAAGAGACTTACTTTTTAAAATACTTTCATTGATGCATTATCATCTCACATCATAATATAAATCATGTTGAGAGTGACATACATGCATACAGCATTTGATGGGCTTTCCCCCTGCTCCTTCCTCATACAGGGTATTGAGACTGAGATTGGTATTTTCACATATGCTCATAATGCCAATGAAAGTGATTCCTTCATTGATCCTCCCTCTCCTGCCTCTTCCCTTCCCCTGGACCACCACCCTGGCTCCACTAGAGTTTCCCCTCCATTAACTGAAGGTCCTCTGGTATCCTGATTACTCCCTAGCTTCTGCATATGAGAGAAAACATATCACCCTTCACTTTTTGTGACTGGCTAATCTCACTTAGCATAATATTCTCTCAGAGAAGAAATAATGTGAGAAAAAAATTTCTAAAATTAAATTAAGATAGATACACAATATACCCAAATTGATGGGACAATTTGGAGATAGTTTTAAGAGAAAATTTATAGTACTGAGTGCCCACATAAGAAAAACAGAAAGTCACAAATAACCTAATGACACACCTCAAGGACTTGAAAAAAACAGGAACAGTCTAATCTCGCAGCCAGTAGAAAGCAGGAGATAATTAAAATCAGAGCAGAAATCAATGAATTAAAGAACAACAACAACAAAACAAACAATATGAAAGATCAACAAAACAAAAACCTAGTTCTTTGAAAAGATTAGCATTTCTTCTTTTAAAAAGCTGTTTATATAAATTGATCTTTGCCTCCCTGATTGAGACTTGTAAAGGGGTTAAGTAATTAAAGGAGAAAAAAAGAATTCCTAGGAAAAACATGTGTTTCCCCAAGGTCTCTATTACTTACTCTAGAGTATTGCTTTTGCTGGGCACCAGGGGATGCTGCTGAGCCATGAACTTGACATCAATTTGGCATCTTTGGGAGTACTAATTTAAAGCAGAGTCAAAGTTTAGTCTCTTTATATACCTCTGGGGCAACCATGATGTCCAATATACTTGCAACTGATTTCTCCCCACGCTGGTATTGACCAGAGTATGGGTATGGTAGGGTCAGGAGACTTCTCCACAGTTTCTTGCAAACCTGGCAATCCCACCAAAAAGTGTGTTCATTATATTGATCTCAGGTATTATTTTGTATTGTGGTGAAAGGACTGTTTGCTTCTGGAAGCTGAAGTACTTAATTAGAATTTGAACCATAGGGAGAGAGCCCAAGATGGGGTCTGAGGGAAACACCTTTCCTCAGGTGCTGTGAACTCGAATCAAATCTATCATAAAAGCAGCTTCCTGTTGAGAAAGTTTTCACCTGTGCCTATGTGTTCAAGTGTTAGTCCTATGCCCTCTTCAAGTAGCTGCAATGTCTCTGGTCTGACTTCCAGGTCCTTGATCCACCTTGAGTTGACTCTTGTGCAGGGTGAGAAAGTGCGGTTTATTTCTGTTTTCCAGCATATGGTTAACCAGTTTTGCCAACACCATTTGTTAAAGAGGCTATCTTTTTTCCAGTGTATACTTTTGGCTCCTTTGTCAAAAATCAGTTGACTGTAAGTCTGTGGGTCTGTTTCTGAGTCTTCTATTCTGCTCCATTGGTCTATGTTTCTGTTTTTTGTGCCAGTACCATGCTGTTTTAATTACTGTGGCTTGGTAGTAGAGTTTAAAGAAATAAAGGAACAAATAAACAAAGAATCTGACACCCTGAACAGGAACCAAAGAGAAGCATTGAAGGAAGTAAAAGATGCAATAACTGAAGTAAAGGCATCAATACAAACTATAAACAGTAGATTAGACCACATGGAAAATAGAATATCACTTTTAGAAGATGACCATACCAAAAATGAATCCATAGTACATAATCTAGAAAAAAAAATTTGACAGTATGAATTGTACATTGATGAAATCTGGGCAAACTTTAAAAGAGCTAACATAAGAATAATAGGCATAGAAGAGGGACTAGAAGCTGAAACTAATGGAATAAACCATCTTTTCAAAGAAATAATATCAGAGAATTTTCCAAACATAGAAAGAGAGGTTGACACCCAGGTGCAGGAAACATATAGAACCTCTTCTAGACAAAACCAAAGAAGAGGCTCACCACATCACATAATAATCATTGACCAATATAGAGGCCAAGGAGAAAATCCTAAAAGCAACAAAAGTAAAAGGCCAAGTGACATTTATAGGCAAACCAATTAGAATCAACCCAGACCTCCCAAACCAAGTCATGAAAGCCAGGAGGGGCTGGAGTAACATATTCCAAACTCTGAAAGAAAATTACTTATAGCCAATATTCTCCTACCCAGCAAAACTCTCTCTCAAAATTGATGGGGAAATAAAACCTTCCATGACAAACAAAAACTGAAAACATTTATGTCTTCCAAAACAGCACTGGAGAAAATACTCAAAGAGATTAACTATAAAGAAGAACTAACAAGTAAATGTCAGAACCAGAGAAACAACAATTTCCAGGAAGCAAACAACTAAGAAAAGAAGAAAAACACTACTGAAAACAGAAGTCAAAACTCAAAATGCTAGGAATTAAAAATCATCTCTCAATAATCACACTGAATATATATGGCCTCAACTCCCTAGTAAAAAGACACAAGGTGCCAAAATGGATTAAATCCCAGAATCCATTTATATGCTACCTGCAAGAAACACATCTTACAAGCAAAGATTCCCACAAACTAAAAGTGAAGGGCTGGAGTAAGGTAATCCATGCCAATGGAACACAAATACAAGCAGGAGTAGCTACTATGATATCAGATAAATTAGATTCAAGCCTAAGCTTATCAGAAGAGACAAAGAAGGCCATTTTTACTAGTAAAAGGAACAATCCAGCAAGATAAAATAACAATTGTCAATATTTATGTCCCAAACATAGGTGTAGCTACTTTCATAAAACAAACCCTTCATGATATAAAGTAACACATAGATCCCAGGACAATAATACTGGGAGACTTCAATACTCTTCTCAAACTACTAGACTGATCTTCTAAATAAAAGGTCAGTAGAGATGCCTCAGTCCTAAAGAATGCCATAAACCAAATGGACCTATTAGACACATACAGAATATTTCACCCAACTACAGCTGAATTCACATTTTTCTCAGTAGCCCATGGAACCTTCTCCAAATAGGCCCCATTCTGGGCCACAAAGCGAGCACTGGCAAATTAAAAAAATGTAACATAATTCTCTGCATCTTTTCAGACCACAATGGAATGAAACTAGAAATCAACTCTAAGAAGACCCAGAGTAAACATGTAAACACATGGAGACTTAACACCATACTGCTGAATAAGAATGGATCATAGAAGAAGTAAGGGGAGAAATTAAAAAATTCCTAGAAAATAATGAAAACAAAGACACAATATATCAAAACTTCTGGTACACTTTGAAGGCAGTACTAAGAGGAAAATTTATAGCATTGAGTGCCCACATAAGAAGAACAGAAAATCACCAAATAAATAATTGGATGACACAGCCCAAAGCCCTTGAAAAACAAGAACAGTCTATCCAAAGCCAAGAGAAGACCAGAAATTATGAAAATCAGAGCAGAAATTAATGAAGTAGAGAATTAAAAAATGCAGAATATCAACAAAAGCAAAAGCTGGTTTCTTGAAAAAATAAGATAGATAAACCATTAGGCAACCTCACCAAAAGAAAGAATCAACTCAAATTACCTAAATAAGAGATGAAAAAGGGGATATTACCACTGACAGTGTGGAAATACGGAGGATCTTCAAAAACTGCTTTGAAAAACTATACTCCAACAAAATGGAAAATCTAGAAGAAACTGACAAATTTCTAGATACATATAAACTTCCTAAATTGAGTCAAGAAGATATAGAAAACTTAAACCGACCAATAACAATCAAAGAGATAGAAACATCAATAAAGAGTTTACCATCAAACAAAAGCCCAGGGCCAGATGGTTTTCCAAGTGAATTTTATAAAACATTTATAAAAGAGCTAATCCCAATACTCTTCAAACTATTCCATGAAATAGAAAGAAACGGGACCCTCCCAAACACATTCTATGAAGCCAATATCACTTTAATACCAAAGCCAAATAAAGACAGCTCAAGAAAAGAAAACTATAGGCCTATATCATTGATGAACTTAGATGCAAAGCTGCTAAACAAGATATTAGCAATGTGCATTCAAAACCACATCAAGAAAATTATACACCATGACCAAGTTGGGTTTATCCCAGGGATGCAAGGCTGGTTCAACATATGAAAAACAATCCATGTAATTCACCACATAAACAAACTTAAAGACAAAAACCACATGATCATCTCAATTGATGCTGAAAAAGCATTTGACAAGATCCAACACCCATTCATGCTAAAAGCACTACAGAGAATTGGAATAGAAGGAACGTACCTCAACATCATAAAGGCAATATACAGTAGGCCCACAGCCAATATCATGTTAAATGGAGAGAAACTGCAAGAGTTCCCACTAAAAACAGGAACAAGACAAGGATATCCATTATTACCTCTTCTGTTCAATATAGTACTTGAGATTCTAGCCAGAGCAATAAGGAAAGAGAAGGAAATCAAAGGGGTAAAAATAGGGAAGGAAGAACTAAAACTATCCCTTTTTGCAGATGATATGATATTATACTTAGAAGACCCAACAAAGTCAACCAAATAACTTATAGAACTGATCAACAAATTCAGCAAAGTGTCTGGATACAAAATCAATCTTAAAATATTGGAAGCTTTCCTGTATGCCAACCATAAATCCACTGAAAAAGAAATTCAGAAAACAATTCCACTCACAATAGCACCCTGAAAAATAAAACACTTAGGGCTAAACCTGACCAAGGTAAAAGACCTCTATAAGGAAAACTATAAAAGGTTGAAAAAAAGAAATGAATGAAGACCTTAGAAGACAGAAACATCTTCCATGCTCTTGGGATAGGCAGAATAAATATCATCAAAATGACCATCCTCCAAAGATGATCTACGGATTCAATGCAATACCCATGAAATTACCAAGGTCACTCCTCACAGACATAGAAAATCAGTCCTTAAATTCATCTGGAACAATAAAAAGTCCAGAATAGCCAAAGTAATTCTTAGGTACAAGAACCAAACAGGAGGTATCATAATACCTGACTTCAAACTCTACTACAAAACCACAGTAGTAAAAACAGCATGGTATTGGCACAAAAACAGACACACAGACCAATGGAGCAGAATAGAAGATTCAGAAATAAACCCACACACTTACAGCCAACTGATTTTTGACAAAGGAGCCAAAAACATACATTGGAAAAAAGATAACCTCTTCAACAAATGATATTGGCAAAACTGGTTAACCATATGCAGGAAAATGGAAATAAACCTCACTTTCTCACCCTTCACAAGAGTCAACTCAAGGTGGATCTAAGATCTGGAAGTCAGGTCAGAGACCTTGCAGCTACTTGAAGGGGGCATAGGACCAACACTTCAACACATAGGCACAGGTAAAACTTTCTCAACAAGACCCCAAAAGCACAAGCAACTCAAAGGAAGATCAATACATGGGATGATTGCATTAAACTGAAGAGCTTCTGTGCAGCAAAGGAAACTATCAAGAACCTCAACAGAGAGCCCACAGAGGGGGAGAAAATTTTTGCCAGCTACTTTTCTGAGAGAGGACTAATATCTAGGATATATAGAGAACTCAAGAAAATCACAGCTAAGAAAACAAATAACCCAATCAAAAACTGGGCAAAGGATCTAAATAGACACCTCACAAAAGAAACACAAATGGCCAATAAATGTATGAGGAAATGTTCCACATCATTAGCAATCAGAGAGATGCAAATGAAAACTACCTTGAGATTTCATCTAACTCCAATCAGAATGGCAATCATAAAAAAACAGGAACAACAACAAATGCTTGCGAGGGTGTGGAGAAATGGGAACCCTAATACATTGTTAGTGGGACTGCAAATTACTGCAACCACTTTGGAAAACAATATGGAGGATACTCAGACAAATGGGAATGAACCTACCATGTCATCCAGCAATACCACTTCTGGGTATCTACCCAAAAGAATGAAAACCAAACTATCAGACTGACGCATGTGTATCTATGTTTATATCTTCACAATTCACAATTGCCAAACTATGGAACCAGCCAAGATGTCCATGAACAGATGAATGGATTACAAAACTATGGGGTATGCACACAATGGAATTTTACTCAGCCATAAACAAGAACAAAATCATGTTATTTGCAGGGAAAGTGGATGGAACTGGAAAACATTATGTTAAGTGAAGTTATTCAGTCACAAAAAGTAAAAAATCATATGCTCTCCCTAATATGTTGAAGCTAGGGAGAAAATGGGACATAAGAGGGACTCCAGATGAAGAAGGAGAATCCTTAGGTGAAAAAAGAATTTGAGTTTATGGAATGTGATGGGGGGAGGGGGGACACCCTAATGAGCATATGTACTTTCATGAACATATAAAAGTGAATCACTAAACTGACCTTGAGAAGGAGGGAGGAGGAGGGAGTAGGGTGGGTTGGGGAAGGGTTAAATGAGAAATGTGTGCATGTATGCCTTTACCTATACCAACGTTTACCTAACAAAGATGGATGATTACAATGCACCAATTAAAAAAATATATGGCTGGGGGTGTAGCTCAGAGGTAGAATGCCCATGAGTTCAGTCCCTAGTAACACATACACATGCACACACACACAAATGTATATATAGCATCTTTATTCTTATGTGATGGACAACTCTCAATTAGTGTTTATTAACTGTCTGCCCTGGGCATGCTGATTTGCTGCTTTATAATTTATGAGTGTGCTAAAGAACCAAACATAGGTCATACTGTTGTGATTTTTTTTCTTTAACTCCAGATGAAAAAGGAGAAATCCTAGATAAGCAAAGACGTTTACTTAACTGATGGTGATGGATGGAGTGTGGGGAGACACCCTAATGCACATGATGTACTTTCACAAATATATCAAAGTCAATCACTAAACTGAACTTGAGAAGGAGGGAGGGTGAGGGAGTAGGGTGGAAATTGGGGAAGGGGTTAAGTGAGAAATGTGTGCATGGATGCCTTTATCAGTTTTTACCTAACAAAGATGTATGATTACAATGCACCAATTAATAAAAAAAAAGTTAATCCAGCTTAAAAAAAAAAAAAGAATTTGAACCATAGTGTCTTGTAAATGAATGATCTCTTCAGGGTTGATATTTGGACAAAAGAAAAATATGATTGCCATTGATGTTTTAATGAGACATTATGATTATCGGATACTTGGTATCTTGTATCTAATATAACTTAATTATTCATAATCTTGTATAATCGATTTTTGGTCATAGCCATGGGGCAGATTATGTCCTGTAGTGAAAAGTGGAGGAAAATGTGTGTTTAGAAATGAAGTTGTCATGTAGTGGCCACCTGCGTGCTAGATAACCAGTTGACCAAAAGAAGTGAAGAGCACAGACTATTGCTCAAAGAGCACACTTACTAATTTACCTTGATTTTCCTAAACCTTCTAAAATGACAAGATGAATTAGGAGTGGTACAATGTTTGTACATTGTATGACCTGTGATTTTTTTGATCATCTATAAAGTTCTTTTTTGATGTAATAATATCTACATCATACAAAATCCTAAAGTATAAAGGAGAAATACAGTGCAAAGCTGATTTCCTTCCTGGTGCTGCTCACTGTTCTAGCAATCCAGTCAGCAAAGATGATTATTTTTTCTGGTCCTTTTCATATTTTTCTATACAGATTGAGTACTAATATTTAGTAGGTGGCTTTGGTTTTTTTAATGCTCCAGAAGTGATTCTAAGTCCTAAAAAACTTCATTTTAATTCTTATCATTAAGATATGAAAATATACCGGGCATGGTGGCACACGCTTGTAATCCCAGCATTTGGGAGGCTGAGGCCAGAGGATCTGGGTTCCAGCGAGCCTCAGCTACCTAGTGAGGCCCTCTGCAACTTCGTGAGGCCCAGTTTCAAAATAAAGAATAAAAAATAGGACTGGGGTATAGCTCGGAGGTAGAATGCCCCTGAGTTCAATCCCCGGTACCTCAAAAACAAACAAACAAAAAAAGATATGAAAATATGGGGGAAGAGTACTTGAACACAGTGGCATATATACAAGTGTATATATATATATACGTGTGTTTTTGAGATGCTAACAAATATTTCCCTTATTATTTGAGGCCAAGAAGGAACCATAAATATAGAATAAAATAGTCAAATTTGGGGAAGTTAGTATAATAGTTATTATGTTTCTAATTTTTGAAATGCTATATTAATTGAGGAATAAGAAATCCCTAATACTAGAAAGAAATGATTTTTCTCATTTATAAGTAAATTGGCTCATCTACTTAGGGAGCTAGCCAGGGAAATGTGGATTACTAAGAAAGCATACTTAATGTTTTAAAATTGTATTTCATCCATATTTTAAACCCACAATTGATTACAAATTGTGTGGAACACTAAAGAACAATGTGGAAGATTATGAAAATAGAAAATTCAAGGTCCATGAGTGGAAGATGACAAGGAAAAATATTTCCGGAGATATGAAAAAGCTCAATTGAAAATAATCACTAGAGAGGTTCAAGAACAGCCTCAGTCACTTAGTGAGGCCCTCCACAACTTGGTGAGACCCTGTTTCCAAATAAACAATAAAGCTGGAGTCGGGCATGGTGGCACATGCTTGTTATCCCAGAATTTGGGAGGCTGAGCTACCTAGTGAGGCACTCCACAACTTAGTGAGACCCTGTTTCCAAATAAAGAATAAAAAATAGGGCTGCGGGTATAGCTCAGAGGTACAATGCTCCTGATTTCAATCCCCAGTACCCTACCGCCAAAAAAAGAAAAAAAAAAAAAAGAATCACTAGAAAAGGTTTATAGAGGAAATGATTTTTCTATTAACGGGGGGGGGGGGGGGAGAGCTGCCTTATTATATTTTCTCCTTGGACCACATTTAATTTTTATTACTTTAATAAATGTAGACTGGAATAATTGCCATCATACTCCTCACACCTCTACATGCTGTGTGATTTTTGTAATGTAACAGATTCTAAAGATTTTTATCATACAAAAATGAATGTCCAAAATCCTCAACAAACTTTGGGGTGAGAGAAACTGACACACACATATCAAAGATATTCAAATACCATAGCAAGATATGAAATAGAATATAGGATGTACGTATATAATATATCTTACAGCTTGCTTTCAAAATTCTGAGAGAAAAGTCAGGAGGATAATACTCTATGACATATAACACCACCTTCTGTAGTTTTGAAGAGCTAGAAGAGAAAAGGAAGAAGACTTATTTCATCTTCATCTTGATTATTCTACTGCCATTCTTTAGAGCCAAATGGAGTCAAATTATTATTATTTTTTATGAGAGTAAGAAGTTAATTAGTAGAGAAAAAGTAGGATGCTGTTCCCCGCAGTGGAGCCATGCAGAAGGAGTGAGCGTTCAGATAGGCCCGAACAAAGACCTTACTTCCTTCTCCATAGGAAGGCCAACCCTCAGCCCACAGCCCACAGCCAGGAATAACTGGAGCAGTCTTTGGTTTGTGTGTGCGTGTGGTGTGGGGGTGCAATCCAGGGCCTCAGTCTCACATATACAGGAAAGCACTTAGAAGTCACCTTAGACAATGACATAGGTGGGGTATTATGCTAAGAATCATAATTACTTCTCTGAGGAGAAATATGGCATAAGAAATGCTGAGAGATAGGTGAAAATTGGGTTGAGGGGAGCAGATGATTATGAATTAGGAAAAGCCGAGACCTGGAAGCTGTACCAGCAACTCCACCAGCCTTGGGCTTTCTCTATGCACTGGACACCTGAGCCTCAGGTGCGTTGGTCCTTCTTTCTCTGCATCTCTCAGTCTCCATCAAATCTCTCTCACATATACAAACTTACATAAAACCCTCCGAAAAGTAGAAAACACTCTGTAACGAGGATGAGTACAAACTCCTGAAAACACTGAATCTGTCAGAGGGCCTGAAGAGGTTCCATGAAAGGAAGCATGCTCGCTCCGACCGAAAAGTGAGTCTGGCTTGATTTATCATAGCACTCCTGGAATGCCTCACCATTTGAAGTTTTCGTGATATTAACAATTTCAACTACAGCACATAGCCACAGACTCTGAAGTGACCACCTCTTCCCTTTGCAATCACATCTAGATACTCAGCCTTGCCTTAGGGCAGTTTTAACTTACAAGTAATCTTTTTAAGAAAAGACAGAATGGCCCATGTTTATAAATGGAATGTCTAATTTTAGATTAGTTTCACATAGTCCTAGAATTTTCTCCATCTAATGGGGACATAAAACTCAGGATAGCGTTTGGAAACAAGGTCATAAAACTAATTACCCTCCTCCTCCTAAAAAAAAAAAATATAATAAAGATCTGGGTGGATACATAGATCGCAGTCTCTGTGAACCCACATAAAATAAGCAGGGAAGAGAAGAGGGGGTGGTTTCAGAGTGGGACATTGTTCCCAAGAAAACAGCGAGATTCATGACGGTGGACATAATTCTTCTGACAGTGACAGGGTCTCATTCACAGGGGCAGGACCGCTGGTGCATGCAGTCAGCCTGCCAAGCACACAGGACCTGGACTCGGGGCCCAAATGGTGAACTGAGATCATCGCCGAGGACACTCCGGCATCACATAAGGGACACTCTGTTTGCTCTCTGGGAGATGCAGTTCATTTGCACTAATTGCGGGTTGGGGGCCTGGAGAAGGCAGCTCTGTGTACACATACTGTATTCCCTTTGTTGGTGAAGGTAGCTCTCACGGGCCCTGTTCCTCCTGGCATTGTGTGTGTGTGTGTGTGTATGTGTGTGTGTGTGTGTGTGTGTCTTAACAGAGAGATTTAACTGCCTTTAAAATAGATGTGCATTTCTAATTCTTTGCACTAGGCTTACTAATAGCTCATGAGGGGAAGCTCCAAGATAATAGTGAATTACTTTCCAGAAAAGTTTAGCAGATAACTCATGAAATAAAAGAAATCCAAAGAAAGCCTAACCCAATTACTGTGTATTACAGGACTTGGCTTCTCTGAAGAAGAGTCCAATCTTTGAAAAAAAATCTGTCTACTTATGCATTTATTATCTATTTTGGGCATTTTCAAAGTTTGGGAGATTGGATGATTCTTATGTCTATAAATATATATTTTAAAATACACTTTAGTATATACTTTTTAGTTGTACAACTTTCAAAAAAACCTAGGTTCCAATTTAGACAACACCATACATTGAAGTCACTGAATAGTATAAATAGGCATGAAAAAAAAATCTAACATTGATACAGTACAACTTTAACATTCTCCTCCAGAAATTAGTTATAATTGACAAAAATATTAAGATTTACTAAGTGCTTGAAACATGTTAAAGAAACCTGCCAATCACTAAGACAGGTAAACAGAAAAGTAAAAGTAGTCCTTGTGATAATTCTTACAGTGCCTATGGGGTGCCACATAGTCACACATTGGAAAGGTAACTATGAATACCAGGCTAAATAATACCTTCCAAATGAAAGAAAAAAGTGATATGTGTGTGTGTGTGTGTATATATATGAATTCAGAGAACATCAGTTTCAATTTTTCATCATGGGAATCAATAAGTAATTCCTAGAGAATATAGAAAAAGTTACTGGATTTTAATAAAAGAAGAAAAAATGCAAAGGTTGAAATGGCCTGATTGGACAGGGAAAATGCTTCCTGTGTGGAGGATGTATGAGAAGAGAAAGCTTACACAGTGAAGAAATAGAACCTGAAGCAAACAGATGTTCTGGTTCAAATGTGGGAGACCCTGAGTGGCTGTCCAAGGAGTGGAAACCAGCAAAGACAGAAAGAAACTCATTCATATTGAGAAGGATAGTGGCATAGTTGAGTGTTGGTTCATGAATCTTTGTTGATGAGGGACAAGAGGTAATTCCATAGGGAAAGAGCTGGAGGCACACAGATCAGCTAAGGAACTGTGGTCCACAAATGAGTGGATAAATACTGCTGTAGGATGGGACAGTGACATTTGGAGGGAAAGGAGAATGCCAAGGGTCCAGCAATCCCTTGTTCCTAATAACAAATATCAAGCCTGGGGGGAGAGGAGAGCAAAGATAATTATGATACATCTGGGTGAAAAGAAGAATTAGAGAAGCTACAGAAAGAACTTTGTGAGTGGGTTTGCTTGTTTGTTTTGAGGGGAAAAGAGTGAAATGTGTTGCATTGAAGTTGCCTAAGCACAAAGATGTTCAGGGACAGTAGTTAGGAATGTGGCCCTGAAACATGGGAAAGCAGGTAGATTGAGGCTACAGCTAAATGTACAGTGTCTGAAACCACGGGGCTGGACATCAGATCTAACAAGACAAACAGAAAGATGAAGATGTATAAACATAGGTGATGTTAAAGTCAGGGAAGGTCTCCTGGGGATATGAATTTTAATCATCAGTTTAAAACCAGAACCTTTAAGATGATGTAAGAATATATAATCCTTGCAAGTGTGAGATCTAACACCACTGCCATGAGCCCAGTGAAAGACAATATGGAACACAACGTAGATTACATACACTGGGCTGCAGAATTGAGAATTACCTTAGGCAGGGCTGAAGTCTTTTTAGCTTGTCATGGTTAAGAGGCCAGGGAAATGTGCTGGAGGACAAGTTCAGGTAGTACTGGGCAGTATCTTAGTTCTGCCACTAAATAAACTCGTACTTTAGTTAAGTACCTTAGAGCTAAGTTTTAGTATGCCATTATAAAATAATGATACTATTATTATGGGATTAGAGATAATATATGCACTATATGCCTAGCCTTTTATATGTATTCATTAAAGGAGAGTTATCATTATTATTTTTATTTTTGCAATTTTTATTATTGACAAGACTAGAGCAACATTTCTAAAGATAGAATTATATTGATTTCTGCTACCAAAGCAATATATGATGAAAGATAAAAATTTTGATCAGAGACTATGAGAAATCATTATTATACAGTTTTCTTAAGTGTTATGGGCTAAATCCATGTGTCTGGTATATTTCTGAGCAAAAGGAGGGAACTCTATACAAAATGAATATTCTCATGTCTTATGTACATTTCTAATGATACATTTTTAAGTATATACTCAATGTCAAAGGAAAAAAGATGAAAACAGATAATAGAGATAAATAGAAGAATCCTTTAAGATTTTTATTTATGTAGACCATAGTGCATTTTGGTAAAGTATATAAGAAGGCAAAGATTGGTAGGTTCAATATTTATATATATACAGAATATAATAAAAACTAAGAATTTTTATACCTACAAAGGGAATAAGTTCACTTGCACATGATTTCCAGAAATAAAAGCAATAAGAAGTTTTTGGTAAATATAAATTCATAATACCACTTTTAAAGATGAATATGTAAAATAGTGGTCATCTGTTTATATATCAACTGAGATGAAATATGTTTATATTTGTACTTGGTTATAAAAGATTTAAGAGAACATAGAAGCCAGGAGCATGGTTTCTGGACCCAGACTTCCTATATATCAGTACTAGTTACTGGACAAATTATTTAATTTGAGTGTATTTCACTTCCTTCCCCCTATCCCTCCTTCTCTTCCCTCCATTTTCTTTGGGGCCAATGAAAACCTCATCTCCATAAAAAAATACCCCATTCCCCTGCTAAAGGCATCAATAGAAGGGGATCTTATATTCTAGATTCAATGCATCCCTCAGTTAAATAAGCTTCTACCTTAAGAATCCAAGGCCCAAGAATGCTTTAATTTTGTTTGCCTAGCACAGTTAAAAATGAAATATAAATCAGTGATCTGGGCTTGCCGGGGCCATATATTTTTAAAGAATTTCTTGCTAGAAATTCTTTAACTGTTCTCTAATCCCTTATTTCTGCTTCTTTTGCAGTTCTTAACTCTGGTGAGTTGTTTTGCTTCTCAACATCAAAGTTCAACTAAGAAATATACTATTAGTTTAAACTAATTTAGCTACATCATGAAAAACAAACATTTTGATGCAGATACTTCCATATTAAAAGAAGATGATGTCTAATTGCTTGAACATCCTATAGTAGACCAATTACTTTACTTACAGTGGGTTTTAGCATTTGTCGAAGCTAATTATTGCTACAGGCAGATTATACATTTTTACGTGAATATATTAATGAAGGCAGTATCCTTCTGAGTAATAAGTTCAAAACCACCTTTTAAAGTTTTTCACCTTGATAGGTGCAAATTATATTTGGTCTCCTTATGTTCCCCTTATGTTCAATGTAGAACACTTTTTACAGATATGTTTGAAAAAGGAAGACAAAAATAAGCTTATGAAGCTCTTTTCTGACAAAAGTTATTGAGCATGAAGATTCAAATACTATGTCACAGAGAATCAGTACAGTGAAAAATAAAAACATGGACATCAAAGTAATAGCAGGAAATATCTTACAGATACTATAACACCAGGTATACATTCTAACATTTATTCAAGAGCTTTAACACAGCCTTTAAATTTCCAGTATCTACTTGTATGACACTAGAAAATAAACAGAACAAAAATTTAGAAATGTACTGCGAGAGGCGAATAGAGTGCCATAGTTTTTCTGTTTGTTTGCCTTAGTTATAGTTATTAAATATTATGAAAACTTATCACATATTATGGAAAATTTATTTTGGAGCTCTATTAGTAACAAGCATGAGAAAATTCATAGTAGTAATTCCAAGAATTAATTTTGTTAATATTAACTGAAAGCACCTTACAACTTTTTCCAATCATATTCATAACTTTTAAATCTTCCTAAATGATTTTAGCCACTCACTATATTGCCATTAATATTGTATAAGTGAAACTAAAAACTAAGGAAGTTGAATGAATATTTAAGTTAGAAAACAATTGGATACAAGAATCAAGTCCTTTCTATCCAATACCATAATCTTTAGCTAAAGATAATTATAATGTATTTACATTTGAACACACAGATTCACAATATGAATACTCAGGTGGAAAATAATAAACTGATGATCCTATAAAGAACGTAAATGACCAACCTGGCGTTACTACTACTCCATTTCCATTGACTACAGGCCTCTCTTCCTCTTCCTCCTCAGGAGGCTCTATACTTGCTTTCTCCATGTTGCTAACTGATTTATTTCTCTTCCGTTTTCCTTCAGCACTTGGAGTGGCTCCCGGAAGTATCTGGTCTGTTACATTTAATAATAACGGTGCTGGTTCAGCTGGAGGCTTTGGGGTACCGTAGTAATTGTCTGCAAATGATACCAAAACATTCCAGAGTTCAGTCTTTCTCCAAATATGTGCATAATTCATAAAGAATCAATATTATATAAACACATCTTATCCAATTTCATACATATATAGACACACGTACATGAATAAGGTTTATATCCTTTCATATATATCTTTGTTGTTTCTATTGTATTGGAATGCTTAAAGATATAGATCTCTTTTCATTATCATCCTTCTATGGAACCACCACATAAACTTATGCATTATTCCCAAATAGTGCATAGGTAACTTCAAAATTATTCTATATTATGATGACAAGACTTGAATATAAACTTTTAAAAATAATTATGTTAAGAGTACAGGTACTTTGTTTTTTATCTCACACTATTCTGGAAAGACAAAGCGCCTCCAGCTGTCAAGGGGCATGGCTGCTGTTCTCAACATGCACAACATGCTGTCCAGAGCTGTATCTCCAGGCCAGTGCAGTGGTTCCCATGGCTGCTGACAGTAGGTCTCTGTTCTAGTCATTCTTCAGACAACCACAGCTCTTCTTCCCACAGCTCTGTCCTCTGAGCTATGGGATCATTTGTTTCTCCATCAGTCTGTGAGCATCCTTTAAAATGGATCCTAGTTCTTATTTATCTTGGTAAGAAGAACATACCACATAATAAGTGTAAGGAAAATGCTTGCTAAATGAAACATATATATGTTTGCATTTATATGTTCAAAAAAAGTCAATTTATTTAGAATACTCTCAAATTGGGATTGGTAAAGAGGATAGGTTCTTTTTTTTTGATTCATCTTGTACTTTTAACATCATCTTCAAACTCCATGTTGGTGTTTTCAATTGCATAATTTATGCATTCATTTGCTCATGCACTAAAATCTTAATACTATTGACAATGCACTCAGTTGCTCCAGTATATGTCTGAGAAAAAATGATGACTATAACTAAAATCTTTGTCTTCCAAGGTGCTTGACAATCTGGTGTAGAAAATGAAATTTGACATCAAATAGATAAGCATTATAAGGAAATGGGATTAAACCCTGCAATCAAGTAGACACAGAGGAGGAAGGAAGCATACTTCACTCTCTGCAGAGGTCCTTGAAGCTATCTGGGAAAACAGTGTGCTCTTAAAAAACAATCCTTAGCTAGAGGACATGGGATGTAGGCTTTTCTACACTACAGAACCTACAATTCAACCAGGTTACTTAAGCTCAATGAGGTTCAGGTTTTTCTATCTATAAATGGGAAATAGCAGTAATTGTTATGATTACTTGTGCTCTGGGTTCTAAACAACCCAAACCCACTCCACTTAGGTTAAACATGGCAGTGGTATGCTGAGAAGACAGGGGGTGTCTATTGGAGAGGAAAGGCTAAAAGACTGTGGGGGTAATAAAAACAAAGGACTCTAGGGAGGACCCCAATGTTACCCTTGCTGGCCCTGGATGCTAAGAGCTCTAGCTGCTTCTTTTGCCTACAGACACAGCCTTTGTGCAAACTGCCTTAGTGAAAATGAGGCCCAGCTCCTCCCCAGCTGCTCTGATTGGCTCATTTGAAGGGAGCATTCCCAGGAAGGGTTGTCATTGACTGAGTCTTAGTCATATGGGCATGATTGTGAGCTGTCAAAGGAGGGGGAGGTACTGTTGCTGATTTCAGGAGAGGGTGGTTGTTTATAATGCTTTGGAAAGAGAATGCCCCCCACCCCTAGCCCTCACATGGTAACACTGTTAGAAGCAGGGCTTCGGTGTAATCTCAGAAGTGGATTAAATCCTTTGTAATGGGTTTACCTAGGTGGTGGCCTGGGCTGGTAGGATGTGGATGGAGAAGGTAGGTCCCTGGGACTGAGGCCTTGGGAATTACATATGGTTACTCCTTCCCTTGCTCTGTCTTGCTTCTGGCCTCCATGATGTGAGGAGCAAAGTGTTGGGCTCTCCCTCTCTCTGCTTCCCACTGCCATGTCCTAAGATCCACGTTTCCTGGCCTCACGTGGATGGAACCCCAAAACCTCCAAGGAGAACTGTGAGCAAATAACTCTTCCTTCCTCTAAATTACATGGTCAGTCTTTAGAATACATCAGTGAGAATGCTGACTAAGAGAGGGGTAGAGCTCTACCTTCTACCCATTTAACTGTAGGGTCTCCCCAGATAGAAAGGGCCTTGGGATGCTGGGCAGGCAGAGATAAAAGATGTCCAAGCTGTTTGCCCTCCTCTATGGCTCCTTATCACAACAAAGTCCAAATGCATGAAGAAGAGTTTTATACATTAGAAACCTGCAGGAAGTCAGCACATATTCCACTGGTATCCATGCTGCCAAGGCTGTTGCTCATTTTCATAGACAGTCACAGTTCTAAGAGTGGTACAAGGAAAACATTTTACTTTGCAAAGTGATTCTTACTTGTGTAGTACTTATTTTTTAGAGAAGTCTGCTAAGTGGATGGTAACATTTTGCTAAAGATTACTTTCTAATTTGATTTAGAGAATTTCAAATGAGTCAAATCTTTATATGTACTAGCCAAATTCTGAGCAAACAAAAATGGGTAGGTGCTCCTTAGAAGTCAATGAACTCATGAGAACTTCCGGGAAGATGGCGACGGAGTGAGACACGTCTCAAGAGCCGCTGTGAGCTCGATTCAAATCAGTCGTGGATCCAGTTTTTTGAAAGAAGAAAAAAAGCAACAAAAAGGTGGAAAACGCTGCGAAAACTGGAATACAGCTGAGCAGAACCCGGAAGGCCGACCAGGGAGAGCAAAGAAGCCCGTCTCCGCGG
>PVLC010026749.1:8027-22544 GCA_004027655.1 Graphiurus murinus
AAAAAAAAAAAAAAAAAAAAAAAAAAAAAAAAAAAATTTAATGGTTTGTCTTGCACTTCGAGTGGATCTATTAGCCCATGCATGCTTTTTTTTTTTCCTTTTCCTTTTCCTTTGTGGTACTGGGGATTGAACCCAGGGACATTCTACCTCTGAGCTACACCCCTAGCCCTATTTTATTTTGAAACAGGGTCTTACTAAGTTGCTGGGGCCTCACTGAGTTTCTGAGGCTGCCTTGAACCTGCAGTCCTCCTGTCTCAGCCTCCCAAGTACTGGGATTGCAAGCATGTGCCACCACGCCTGGCTTGTGTGCTCTCAATATAACATTGGCCATTGGAAAATAATAGCTTCTAAATGGTGACACAAAAATCATATTCATTTATATTGCCACTGATTTCATCAGAAAACACTTTCAGGTAATGAAAAGCTATCAAACTCACTGTGGCAGATACAAGTTTTCCAAAATCATAATTATCACTTGAAATACCAGATTTCATCATTGACAACAAATATTGTTAGTGATAGATTCATTTTTAACTTTTGAGAAAATGGCTGTCAAATACCCTGGTCTGAATAGTCATACAATTTTATCAGTTGCTCTTTCAAGTAAAAATGATATTTTTTGTGAACAAATGGCTAACTTAGCTTGACTCAAAGCATGATGTCTGTGCTCTCCTGACTGCCATCCTACTTTCAAATATGACAAGAACACTGCATACCCTTTCCATTTGTCAAGAGTGGTAGAGACACAAACTCAAGGTGAAGATTTAGTAACTATATACTTGTTCATCAAGCACATTCATAAATAAAATAGACCCTAGCTTTTGTTGTGGGCATGTGATGATGAAGAATACAATGTCTATGATGTTGTGACTACTATATTGTGGTGTTGTTTCCTAAAAATGTGCTATGTCAGCTGGGTGTGGTGGTACACACCTGTAATCCTAGTCCTTGGGAGGCTGAGACAGAAGAATCCAGGTTTTGCACCCAGCCTCAGCCACTTAGCAAGGCCCTCCGCAACTTAGACCCTGTTTCAAAATAAAGAAGAAAAAATAGGGTGTGGAGGGGGTATTTGGGAGGTAGAATACTCTTAGGTTCAATCCCCAGTACTGCAAAAGGAAAAAAAAAAAAAGTGCTTTCCCCACTATTGCTTTTGCATCATAAATGTAAATGTAAACTCTGTGTGTGTGTGTGTGTGTATGTGTTGGGGGCGGTAATCTTAGTTACTGTGAAAGTAGTTTTGACCTCACTGATCCTTAGGAAGAATCTGAGTAACCCCAGGTTCTCATGGTTCAATTTGAGAATGCTACTGATCCCCTACAGTTTGGTTCAACTTTACATGGGAAAGGTGCTTAAAAAACTTTGTGTGTGGTATGGTGATTGAACCCAAGGGCATTATTCCCCTAAGCCACACCCCCCAACCTGATTTTATTTTCTATTTGGAAACAGCTGAGGCTGGCCTCCAACCTATGTTCTTCCTGTCTCAGCCTCCCAAGTACTGGGATTGCAGGCATGTGCCTACCTGGCTTTACAGAATATTTAATAAATATGGTATGCTGACATTTAAGCAGGTCAGAAGTTGGTAAGTAAAATTATGTAGGCAGTCTCACATCCAACCAGGCAGTCTTGTTCAGGCAACTTTTGCACAGATGAGAATAGAATGACCAAATGGAATATAGATGATAGACTTTGCTAATGCAGATGATGGAACTAAATATAAGGTGATAGTACCCCTAGAGCCTTGTAGGTTTCTATTAGTCCTCTGCCTTTTTTTTAAGGTACTGGGGATTGAACCCGTGGGCATTCTACCTCCGAGCTACCCTCCCAGTCCTACTTTTTTAATTCTTTATTTTGAAACAGAGTCTCACTAAGTTGTGGAGGGCCTCACCAAATAGCTGAGGCTGGCTTCGAACCCGGATCCTCTGATCTCAGCCTCCCAAACTGGGATTACAAGTGTGTGCCACCATGCCTGACTGAGTCCTCTGGTTTTTGTCTTTAAATTTGTAGTGGTCTAAGAGACTGGATCCTCTAGTAGGATAGACTTAATCTGAAAAGCAAACATCAATTTAAATTTCAATAGAAGCCAAGCATGGTGGCTCGGGCTTGTAATCCCAGCATTTGAGAGGCTGAGACCGGAGGATCTGGGTTCGTGGCCAGCCTCAGCTACTTAGTAAGGTGCTCTGCAACTTAGTGAGACCCAGTTTCAAAAAAATAAAGCATAAAAAAATAGGGCTAGGGGTATAGCTCGGAGGTAGAATGCCCCTGAGTTCAATCCCCAGTACCACCAAAAAAAAAAAAAAAAAAAAAAAAGAGAAAAAAAATTTCAGTAGGTTCCTGCAGTGCTTGATCTAGTAAAGTCTTTCCTAAAGGGGCTTCACAAAGCTGAACACATTTTCATTTTCCTTAATGAGTTAAGAAATACCTTTTAGCCCGATGTGGTGGCTCATGCATGTAATCCCAGTATTTGGGAGGCTGAGATAGGAGGATTGCAGGTTTGAGGACAGCTTCAGCAAATAGTGAGGCTCTCATCAACCTTGCAAACCTTGTTTCAAAATAAAAAATAAAATAGAGCTAGGGGTGCAGCTCGGAGGTAGAATGCCTCTGGGTTCAATCCCCAGTAAACACACACACACACACACACACACACACACACACACACACAAAATACCTTTTGTTGTTCCACTTTTGATTTCTAAACAATATGTTGGACTTCCTTTTTTTTTTTTCTTTCCTTGTTGGAGGGGTTGGTTTAAGGAAACCTTTTTCTATTAGCTTTTATATTGTTTGAACTTGAAGAGGCTGTTTCCTGAATAAGAAAGAGTCTGACTAGGAAGGGTGCTGGGTGTGGTGGCTCATACCTGTAATCCCAGTACTTGGAAGGCTGAGACTAGAGGACTGCAGGTTTGAGACCAGCCTTAGCAACTTACTGAGACCCTGTTTCAAAAGAAAAAATAGGTTTGGGAGTGTAGCTCAAGATAGAATATCCCTGGGTTAAAACCCCATTACCCAAAACAACAAAAACAAAACTACGTAAGGTAAGTTGTCATATTATTTCATCCTCACAGAAATTAAAGTGTAAAATTGGGTTAGGGCATTGCTTTAAAACAAGCAGGGGTTATTGGTTATTAATTTTTTTGTGGTACTAAAGATTGAATCCAGAGGCATTCCACCTTCAAGCTATACCCCTAGCCCAATTTTCTTATTTGGCAGCAGTCTTGCTAGGTTGCTGAGAGCCTGGCTAAATTGCTGAGGCTGGTTTTGAACCTGCGATCTTCCTCCTCAGCCTCCCAAGTACTGGGATTACAGGCGTGTGCCACCACACCTAGTTTGGTAGATAGTTGTAAGGAAATCTGTCCTATTGAATACCTTGTGTGGTTAAGCACTACTTTTCTCTTTTCCTTTTTTTTTGGGGGGGGGGACAGCAATAGAGTAGTAAGATGGTCATCTCCTTTTAGGGAGGTCCTCTCCATTCACCTAGCTACACTTTGATAACCTCACAGTCAACTAAATGGTACATAGGACTCATTTTGTTTTCAGGTGATGTGTTTGTTACAGTCAATTGCTGCTTAGGGCTAGGATGTAGAGGGAAGGGCTATAAACTTGGAGGTGGGAATGGGAAGAAATAGATCTAAAGCATCTAGGTCTGTCTGTTCCTACCTTTTGGGGGGTAGGAACTGGGGATTGAACCCGAGGCATTCTATCTCTGAGATACACCCCCAGCCCTATTTTATTTTGAAACGGGATCTCAACATGTTGCTGAGGCTGCCCTCAAACCTGTGATCTTTCTGTCTCAGCCTCCCAAGTACTGGGATTAACAGGTATGGCATACCCGGTTCCCCATTCCTACTTCTTAAAAACTTTACTATTACCGAGCGTGGTAGCGCACTCTTTGGTTTTTTTTTGTGGTACTGGGGATTGAACCCAGGAACATTCTACCTCCGAGCTATATGCCCAGCCCTGTTTTTCATTCTTTATTTTGAAACAGGGTCTCACTAAGTTGCAGAGTGCCTCACTAGGTAGCTGAGGCTGGCTGCGAACCTGAGATTCTCCTGTCTCAGCCTCCCAGTACCACAAAACAAAACAACTATTGCTGGGCATGGTGGCACAAGCCTGTAAAACCAGTACTTGTGAGACTGAGACAGGAGGTTTGTGGGTTGAGGTCAGTCTCATCAACTTGGCGAGACCCTGTTTCAAAATTAAATTTAAAACAGAAAAGGGGCTGGGGTGGTAGCTCAGGTTCAGAAGTAGATTGCTCCTGGGTTCAGTTCCTAATCCCAAACAAAAAGATACAAAACCCACCAATGACAAAGCTTTACTATTATCTCAAGAGAGGTCAACAACATGCTGAGTTAATGCATTTCTAACAATCAAAACCTCACACTTTGTTTTTGTTTTTGTTTTTTTCTGTTGAAATCTCTGGATCTGGCTGGGTGTGGTAGTCCATGCTTGTAATTCCAGTACTTGGGAGGCTGAGACAGGAGGATCTGGGTTGGCTGCCAGCCTCAGCTACTTAGTGAGGCCCTCTGCAACTTAGTGAGACCCTGTTCCAAAATAAAGAATAAAAAATAGGACAGAGGGTGTAAGCTCAGAGGTAGAATGCCCCTGGGTTCAATCCCCAGTCAACAGCTAGTCTCTGAATCTACTTTAAAGAGTTTCTTAAAACTTTTTATGAAATTATCTTCTGTCCTTGGAACTCATTGCTTTTGGATCACAATGGGGAAAGTTGTATAGAACATGCATTACCTGGATTTGGGTCATTATCATACCTAAGTAACACTGTGAGGAGAATGCAGCTAGTACTGGGATTGGCCATGTTCTGGTTAGAACCTATCTATTTACTTATTTACTTACAATACTGGGGATTGAACCCAGAAGCATTCTACCTCCGATTTAAACCCCTAGCCCAATTTGTTTGTTTGTTTATTTATTTATTGTGGTACTGGGGATGGAACCTGGGGCATTCTACCTCGGAGCTATACCCCCAGCCCTATTTTTTATTCTTTATTTTGAAACAGGTTCTCACTAAGTTGTGGAGTGCCTCACTAAGTAGCTGAGGCTGGCCGCGAACCAGGATCCTCTGGTCTCAGCCTCTCAAATGCTGGGATTACAAGCATGCGCCACTATGCCCTGCTCCCTAGTTCTTGTTTTTTATTCTTTATTTTGAAACAGGATCTCACTAAGTTGCGGAGGGCCTCACTAAGCAGCTGAGGCTGGCCGCGAACCCGGATACTCTGGTCTCAGCCTCCCAAATGCTGGAATTACAAGCGTGCACCACCATGCCCGTCTCCAATTTTTTATTTATTTATTTATTTATTTATTTATTTATTTATTTATTTATTTATTTATTTATTTATTTATTTATTTGCGGTACTAGGGATTGAACCCAGGGGCATTCTACCTCTGAGCTATACTCCCAGCCCTATTTTTATTCTTTAATTTTGAAACAGGGTCTCGCTAAGTTGTAGAGGGCCTCACTAAGTAGCTGACGCTGACCACGAACCTGGATTCTCCAGTCTCAACCTCCGAAGTACTGGGATTACAAGCATGCGCCACCACGCCCAGCTACCAATTTTTTATTCTTTATTTTGAAACAGGATCTCACTAAGTGGCGGAGGACTTCATTAAGTAGCTGAGGCTGGCTGCTAACCTGTGATCCTCCTGTCTCAGCCTCCCAAGTACTGGGATTACAAGCATGCGCCACTATGCCCAGCTTTAGAACCCATTTTAAATTACCAAACTGGGAACTACTAGTGAGAAATTAATCTTATTTTTATAACATCCTTAAAAGACTACTATTTAAAACTGACCAAAGTAAAAAGTCTGCTTTCAAACAGAGTTGTATGTGGAAATGTAAAATAAGGTCATATTCAAAATAAAGTATATATTTATTGGACAGATTAATTTTGAGTTCTGTGTATAAGCCACAAATTGGAATGTTTGCTAGAAATATTTTCTTGAATACAGATTTTAGATTGCTATTTGCTTATAAATATATACATGAATACCTATCTTCAGAACTCCTGCTTTGAATTTTCCAAAGAATTTTCTCATTTTAAAAGATAACGTTTATCTGATTTCTCCAGTACCATGTCCCATTTAAGTAGTTTAAAGAGATTAAGGTTAAATCCTACTGCTTTGGTATGATTCCAGTAGTTACTGCTTTAAAAAATTTTTGAAATTCTTCAGGCGTTAAAGAGGCTATAGAACAATATAAATGCCACATACCTACTACCCAGCTTAGAAAATATCGCAGATATTATCACTGAAGCCTGCTGGGCACTCCTCTCTTTTTCTTATCCTCTTTTTTCTGGCTGTGACCATTATTCTGAAATGTGAAATGATCCAAAGTCTGAAACTTTTTTTTTTTTTTTTGGTACTGGGAATGGAACACAGGGGCCTTCTACCTCTGGGCTGTACCCCCATATAGCCCCAGACATATTTTATTTTTATTTGGAAACAGGGTCTCACTAAGTTGCTGAGAGCCTTAGTAAATTGCTGAGGCTGTCATCAGCAAGGACAGGATGAGGGATCCTCTCATCTCATCCTTCCAAGTACTGGGATTACAAATGTGCACCATCATGCGTGGCAAAGTCTGAAACTTTTTGATTACCAACATGATGCCATCAGTGGAAAATTTCACATCTGATCTTATGTGATAGGTCATAGTGAAAAAATGTACGCCCCCTCCCAACAACTTTTGGCTATGTGTGTAAGGTGATATGAAACAGATTGATTCCATGTTTAGACTTGAATCCTATCCTCAAGATATAATATGCAAATATTCTATAATTCAAACTCCAAATACTTCTGGTTCCAAGCATTTTGGATAAGGAATGCTCAGCCTGTCTTTATTATTCTCCTGCATTTGTATAAACCTTTTCTTTATGAGTATGTATCCATAGGAAAAATATGATGCTATTTTATTTATTTTTAAATTTTGTAAAAGGGCATACATGTAGTATATTTATTTTAAATGTTGTGTAATAATACAATGGAGTTTGAAAGTAATATATATTTTTGGTAAGGAATCTCAAATAGGAAAATGATAAAAATTTGTAAACCTAACGTCCAGAAATACCACAGTTAGTATTTTTAGCTGGGTGTGGTGGTGCATGCTTGTAATCCCAATACTTGGGAGGCTGAAACAGGAAGATTGCAGGTTCAAAGCCAACCTTGGCAATTTTGCAAGACTCTCAGCAACCTAGTGAGAACCTGTTTCCAAATAAATAAAAATCGGGCTGGGGGTGTAGCTTGAAGGTAGAATGCCTCTGGAACAATTCCCAGTACCAAAACAAAATTTAAAAAATACTTTTTCATTTGCTTCCCCATTTCCCACATACATATTTTTGGTACCTTTTATATTAAAAGGATCCTGTTTTATGGGTTGCATAAAATTGAAAAATACCCAATATAAAGACTATAATCCTTTTTTAGTTGATTCCTAGTTGAAAACCGAATGAAAGAAAGAAAACAAATGAGTACTACATATCAGACATACCTAGTAAATTTATTGTCTATGCCAAATATTGACGGTATATTTCTTAGGATGGAAAGAAATATACCTCGCTGTGTAAAAGGAATCTGGAAAGAGTTTAGTCATATTGTTTAGCATGGTTAAAAAAAACTATTATGAAAGCTTTTTATACCAGATAGATGACACTTATCTCAAACATTAAGAACTCTTTTGGTTTTAACCATTTTTTATGAAAACACTTTTTTTTCTCTCTCTCAGTACTGGGGATGGAACCCAGGGGCATTCTGCCTCTGAGCTACACCCCCCGCCCTTTTTTTTTTTTTTTAATTCTTTATTTTGAAACAAGGTCTCACTAAGTTGTGGAGAGCCTTACTCACTAAATAGCTGAGGCTGGCTGCGAACTCTGATCCTCTAGTCTCAGCCTCCCAAGGACTGGGATTACAAGCATGTGCCACCACGCCCGGCTATGAAAACACTTTGAAACAAAAGCCCACAAGGAGTATTACTGTGTTCTTAAAATCCGAATACTATTTCTGCTTATAATTTTATCTATTCTTGGTAACTTGATGTCACTGTGAGAAGCGCGCTGATTACTCTGTGATGGGGCTTCCTTTATCCTGAGTGCCTTTGAACTCTTGTGCTTTTTTAGTTAGCTCTTTATCTGCACACCATGCCACTGTGAGGAGGGAGCAGGAAGAGCATTATACCAAGTCCAAGGCAGCTTTCCCACCAGTGGCGCTGTGGGAAAGTGCTACCAGCAGCAACCTCGCCTCTTCACTGGAAGAAGCTAACCCACCCTCCTGATGTCCTCAGCCTCTTCCCACCAGCACCACACCCTTTACATGCAGATGTATTCAGCACTGTGCAATTACTAACTGCAAAGGATGTACATATTATATATAAGCTGTATTTTGAGAATACTTATATACACTTATACATAAACAATAACAATATAACTATGAAAGTATTTGGCATTAAATAACTATAAGTTGTAGTGATTTAGACTGGAAGAGTTCCCAACTGAGATTGAAAATTCCTGTGTCCCACTTTTAATGGGAACATTGTTCTTACAATTTTTTAAAAAACTTTATTTTTTATTTTTTTGCGGTACTAGGGATTGAACCCAAGGACATTCTACCTCTGAGCTACACCCCCGGTCCTATTTTTTATTTTGAAACGGGGTCTCACTAAATTGTGGAGGGCCTCATTAAATAGCTGAGGCTGGCCTCAAACCCGGATCTTCCTATCTCAGTCTCCCAAGAACTGAGATTAAAGTGTGTGCCACCACGCCCTGCAAAGCTTTATTTTTGTGGTACTGCGGATTGAACCTGGGGGCATTCTACCACTGAGCTACACCCCAGTCTTATTTTTTATTTTAATGCAGGACCTTGCTAAGTTGCTGAGACTAGCCTTGAACCTGTGACCCTCCTTAGGGAGCTGAGGCCCCATAAGTACTGTGATTACAGGTGTGCACCACCATGCCTTGCAATATGCTGTATATTTTAAAGCAGCTTCAGGTTTATGGAAAATTGGAGTGGAAAGTTTGGAGATTTCCATATATTTCTCCATTCCCAGTTTCCCTTATTAACATCTTGCTTTAGTGAAGTAAATGAGCCAATATTAACTTTAGTTCTTTTTATTGTCTTGGGTTTTGACAAATGTGTAATTATGTATCTTCTCTTACAATGTCATACAGAATGGTTTCACTACCCTAAAAATGTCCTGTGCATTCCTCTCCATTCTCTGAAACCCCTGGCAGCCATTACTGTCTCCATAGTTTTGTCTTTTCTAAAATGCTATGTGGTTGGACTCATACACATGTAGCCTTTTCAGATTGGCTTCTTTCACGTAGTAATATGCATTAAAGTGTCCTCCGTGTCTTTTTATGGTTTGATAGCTTTTTTCTTATAAGTGCTGAATAATATTCCATTGTATGGATATACCATAGTGTATCCATTTGTCTATTAAAGGCCATCTTGGTTATGTCCAGTTTGCTTTTTTTCAATTATGAATAAAGCTGTCATGAATATTTGCGTACTGATTTTTGTGTGGACGTAAGTTTTCAACTAATTTGGGTAAATTACAAAGAGTACAATTGTTCAGTCATAAGAGCATATTTAGTTTTGTAATAAACTGCCAGACTGCCTGTGATTGAATGATGTTCTTACAGGAAATAGAAAAAAAATTTTTTCCCCTTTTCTTCAGTACTGAGGATTGAGCCCAGGGGCATTCTACCTCTGAGCTTTATTTTGAAACAGGGTCTTACTAGGTTGTGGAGAGCCTCACTAAATAGCTGAGTGAGGCTTGCCATGAACCCAGATCCTCTGGTCTCAGCCTTCCAAATACTGGGATTACAAGCATGTGTCACCAAGTCCAGCTGAAATTGAAGTTTTTAGGGTTGGTTTTCTCTACATAATACAAGTTGTTTTACTTTGCTTTTCCCTCTTCCATATTGCTCATACTTTCCTTATTAAATTGTTTCTTCAGAGGACTACACTGTGTTAGGACAGTGTACAAGTTTAAAAGACTAAAGACCTTTCCAAGGTTCTTTTGACTACATTATGGATATGGTTGATATTACAGCACCAGGTAACACACTGTAGGATTATTAGTTTCACATTATATAATCTTCAGAGATAGGAGAGTAGTATGTTTGTAAAATCTTTCCTTTGTAATTTGTTAATAATCGGAACACTATAGAATGTTTTAAGACTGTGATAGTTTTGTTTTTCCCTGCATTTTTCTAATAAAGTTCTTCAGCTTCTACTGCTACAGTTTTCAAAGAATACTAAGCCTTTGTTGAAGGCTAATTTTATACTACTTGTATAATTTTGTTTGTACCTTTGTGCATAACCCTGACTGCAGTGGCATTATGCACCAATAGATTATGTGCCCTAATAGATGAAAGGCAAGGACTGGATCAAATCTTGCCTGGCCTAAGTATCCAAATGACCTGAGCCTGTTTTTCTATTATACTCTGGTGCACCCGGTTGTCCAGAATTGCCTGGGGTAGGATGCCTTTTTGCTACCTTTGTGTGTGTTCATTAGAGCCAGGATGCAAACAAGAGCCACATCTCCAGTGCCCTTCAGTGGTTGTATAGGCTTTGCATGAAGGCATCTAACAATGGGACAACCCACTCTGTCTTAACACTTGTATTGGAATAATTATCTGTTTGCCAGAATTTTGCCCTGTCTTAGCTTCTTATAACTCTTCTTTCTTGTGGTAGTACTTTAATTTGGGGGTGGGGGAACTGAGGGTTGAACCTGGGGGCATTCTACCTCCAAGCTAAACTCCCAGCCCTTGTTTTTTTTGAAACAAGGTCTCTCTAAGTTGCTGAGGCTGGCCTCAAACCTGCAGTTTCATCTCAGCCTCCCTAGAACTAAGATTACAGGCATGTACCACCATGTCTGGCTAGTACTTTAATATTTAATGAGAGCAATCCTATTCCTAATAATATTGGGCCTTTTCATAGTCCAAGTGAGATACAATCGGGATTTTCTACATTTGGTGGTGGTGGTGTGTGTGTGTGGGGGGGAATTGGGGATTGAACCCAGGAGGTTCTACCTCTGAGCCACACTCCTGTCCTATTTTATTTATTTTGAAATAGGGTCTTGCTAGGTGTCTGAGAGTCTCTCTGCATTGCTGATGCTGTCCTTGAACTTGAGATCCTCCTGTCTCAGTCTCCAGGCATGTTCCACAGTTGACGTTGCATAAATCACTTTATCCTTTAACTTCTGTGTATTCCTCTCTTCTCATGATTTGTAACTATACTAAGACAACCAGCATTCTGTCATGCACAACACATGGAATCGGCTCTAAAGCATAACCCTAGTTTTATTTATGCATCGCTACTGGTACACTTCTGGTGTTGTTATAGTTTATTCTCGGGGAGTTGTGATACGTGTTGTGTTTCCCAGTTGCTTGCCTTCTTATTTTACTGCATGCCATGACCTCAGCAAATGTTACCCCAGTTAAGTCACAAATGCAGATAGCTCATTTAGGCTCTAGTGTAATGTTCCCTTCAATAGTTACAAGTCTTTTCTGAAGAACAAAATCTTGGCAGCCAGCATTATATGTGACACTTTTATTCTAGCATATTACTGCTGGTGAGAAAGGCAGCTGACTTGTTTTGACCCAAGTGTGCTTAGTTCTGAGAGACTGGGAAGGGGGATGACAGCAGCTTTTGGGTTTTTGACAGCCAGCTGCAGGATGCCCATTGTGGCCAGGGCCAAGTGGCGGCTGGTAAATGTATATGGTAAATTACATTTGATGGCCTCAACCTCCCCACCCCCTTTTTGAGAATTTTATAAAAAATCACATTGAGAAAATGATAGAGCCGGGCGTGGTAGCCCACGCTTGTAATCCCAGTGCTTGGGAGGCTGAGACTGGAGGATCCGGGTTCACGGTCAACCTCAGCTACTTAGTGAGACCCTCTGCAACTTCGTGAGAACCTGTTTCCAAATAAAGAATAAAAAATAGGACCGGGGGTGTAGCTCAGAGGTAGAATTCCCCTTGGTTCAAACCCCAGTACCACACACACAAAAAAAGATAGAAAAATATTTTTATCCTTATAGGATAATTATCTCTCTACACTTAAAAAAAAATACTCTAAATAGATGCAACATTTAGTAATGGGAAAAAATTGGGGGGGGGGCAAGAAATACAGTGTAACATTATTTAGGCATCCCCCGCCTCCCCCAGTACTGGGGATTGAACTGACGTGTTCTACCTCTGAACTACACACCCAATCCTATTTTATTTTTATTTTTTAATTTTTTATTTTATTTTATTTTTTTGCAGTACTGGGGATTGAACTCAGGGGCATTCTGCCTCCGAGCTACACGCCCAGCCCTATTTTTTATTCTTTATTTTGAAACCCAGTCTCACTAAGTTGCGGAGTGCCTCACTAGGTAGCTGAGGCTGGCCGAGAACCCGGATCCTCCGGTCTCAGCCTCCCGAATGCTGGGATTACAAGCATGCACCACCACACCTGGCTCAATCCTATTTTATTTTGAAATAGTCTTACTAAATTGCTGAGGATCTCACTAAGTTGCTGAGGCTGTCCTTGAACTTAGGATCCTCCTGTCTCAGCCTCCCAAGTACTGGGATTACAGACATGCACCACCACACCTGGCTAGGTGGTTTTAATTTCTTTAGAAATTTAGGGTAAAGCCACATGTGGTGGCATATCCCTGTAATCCAGTACTTGAGAGGCTGAGACATGAGGATCACAAGTTCAAAGCCAGCCTTAGCAAGTTAGCAAGACCCTGTTTCAAAATAAAAAGGGCTGGGGATGTAGCTTGGAGGTAGTTATGCTCCTGGGTTCAATCCCCAGTGTCAAAGACCCCAGAGTAACTTAATAGAAACCTATACCCTTTTAAGTTTAGGGATGTGTTTTAAAGACTAAACAGATTTTAAAATGGAGATGTTGTTCCTAAGTTGTTTTGGGTTTATAATTAACCACTTTTTTCAAAATTGCATTCCTTTCAGTTTTGAAATGTGTGCCTTTTTACTTTCCTCTAATTTCCTTTCTTATCTAGAATTCTAATGTGATCTGTTCTGCTGTGCCTGGGACCTTGATTATATGCTATTCTAAATTTAATTTTGTAAGTAATTCAAGATAGCTTATTTTAATGAATTCCTTACAATGTAAATATGGAGACTTAAATTTTTGAATGAATACAGTTCACATTTAGATGTCTGACACTTGTTGGAGTGTTAATGGATAGGAACTTTTTTTTAATGTGGTATGTGGTGCTAAGGATTGAACCCAGTAACATTCTAACTCTGACCTATACTCCCAGCCCTATTTTATTTTTATTTTGAAACAGGTCTTGCTGGGTTGATGAGAATCTCACTACTGGCTGAGGCTGTCTTTGAACCTACAATCCTCCTGAATTGCCTCCCAAGTACTGGGATTACAAATGTGTGCCACCGTGCCTGGCTAGGAACCATTTTTATTTTATTTATTTAGTTTTTTGGTACTGAGGATTGAAATCAGGGGCATTCTACCTCCAAACCCCAGCCCTTCCCCCCCCCCCTCCTTTCCTTCCTTCCTTCCTTCGTCCTCAGTACTGGGGATTGAACCCAGGGGCATTCATATCCCAGCTACACCCCCAGTCCTATTTTTTATTCTATATTTTGAAATAGGGTCTCACTAAATTGCACAGGGCCTCACCAAGTAGCTGAGGCTGGCTGTGAACCCGGATCCTTCAGTTTCAGCCTCCCAAGTTCTGGGATTACAAGTGTGTGCCACCATGCCTGGCTTCCCAGCCCTATTTTTTATTTTTAATTTGAAACAGGGTCTCGCTGGGTTAATGAGAGACTCACTACTTGCTGAGACTGCCCTAGAACCTGTGATAACTCCTGTTTCTGCCTCCCAAGTACTGGGATTACAGGGACGTGTCACTAACCCTGGCTTAGGAAACATTTTTTAAATCATTTAGAAAGGTTTGTTATTGTTTACATTTAAAAATACTTAGGTACTCAAGCTGGGCATGGTGGCTCACGCTTGTAATCCCAGCATTTGGGAGGCTGAGACCGGAGGATCCGGGTTCTCGGCCAGCCTCAGTTACCTAGTGAGGCACTCCCCAACTTAGTGAGACCCTGTTTCAAAATAAAGAATAAAAAATAGGGCTGGGGGTATAGCTCGGAGTTAGAATGCCCCTAAGTTCAATCCCCAGTACCGCAAGCAAAAAAAACCCAAAAAACAACTTAGGTACTATTTATCTTTGTCTTCAAATGTATTTCATATACTTATATTTTCTTTTTTTGGGGTACTGGGGATTGAACTCTGGGGTGTTCTACCTTCGAGCTATATCCCCAGCTCAGCCCTATTTTTTATTCTTTTTTTTTTTTTTTTTTTTTTGTGGTGCTGGGGATTGAACTCAGAGGCATTCTACCTCCGAGCTATACCCCCAGCCCTATTTTTTATTCTTTATTTTGAAACCGAGTCTCACTAAGTTGCAGAGTGCCTCACTAGGTAGCTGAGGCTGGCCTCGAACCCGGATCCTCCGGTCTCAGCCTCCCGAATGCTGGGATTACA